>CM050175.1:31230073-31352573 GCA_027410445.1 Discoglossus pictus
TTTTTGACGGGCAAATCGCTAGTATTAAAATAAAGAGCATACATTTTTGTTTCCATATTTAAACATAATTTCATTAACAAGTATTGTTACTCACTTAAACCTTCCAAAGAGTCTATGCAAATAACCCCCCTGTAGCAATGTTTCTATATTACTATTTGTGAATATATATATATTTATATATATATATATATATATATATATATATATATATATATATATATAAATATTATATTCCCTTCTGGATCGCTAGCTTGTTGTGGTGAAGGGGTTTGTGTACTTCAATGAAACTTTGAGCTATACCATGTAGGGTCACCCAAGATGTGCAGGTCATAGTATATAGGTCAGACAAATCGTGGCAACCCACTCCAGTACCCAAAAAAACACAGATAGATGTGCTTGGTTGCTGCGGACCATATGGTCACTGAGAGTCAGACACGACTGAAGGACTGAACAACAACAATATATACAGTTTATAAACAGGTTAAATAAAAAACAAAAAAATGTCATAGAACATATCAGTGATCCAAAGAGTAAATTAATCTGCAGTCAATGCTTAATTTAGATTCTCAGCATAGATAATAAAACACAAGCTAGAATTATGTTAACAAGACTCAATAAATACCTAACAAATTACTAATAAAATAAGTATGTTTATGAGTTATTCTATCCTGCAAAGTGTTGGATCACAGTATACATATACACTGAGCAAAAAAGTGAGGGAGGTTTGTTATGACAATATCAGCCTTATTAAATTGCAATTTGGCACATTCTAAAAGGGCTCTATATAAGCACACAGCATATTTTTTTACAGAAGTTTTTAGTTAGTGAACTTCTATCCAAAAGAAAGGTCTTCACGGACTAAAAACTTCTGTAAAAAAATATGCTATGTGCTTAAATAGAGCCCTTTAGAATTTGCCGAATTGCAATTTAATAAGGTTGAATATTTGTAAAGTTAAAACATTTCTATATTACACACTTGGCGATTTGCATTGCAGTACATAGTGGTGCAAGACATAGGTGACCCCTCTTCTCCATACTTTTTGCATTGATTATTGAGTAGTTTGTAAAACATATTTCAACTTAGCGTGATATCTCAAGGATGCCTTATAGGTAATATAAACTCATAAGGTAGTTGCGTTATTTATACACTCTTAGTTTTGGTTATCATTCCCATAATGCAGGTTTTCAATCCAAATATTTCAACATAGAGCTTTGATGAGATTACTAATCTATTGATGGATCAAAACAAAACAAAAAATACAAACAAGTTTATTGTTTAAAATAAAATGTTTTCTGTTTTGGAACAAAATCACAAGTACATTCCAGTAAATATGTATTGGCAATGATTACTTTTTACTATATGGAGATAATTATCACATGCAATGTCAAAGCTTTAGGGAGGGTGTGGAACAAGTACTGCATATCCTGGAAATACCAGACCCGGGACATTGAGGTTTCTCTCTCAAAGGTTGAAAACATTCCTTATGAGGCACTTGAGATATTAGTAGGATGTTATGGGGACATAATACGGTGATCAAAATTCAGTGCAATGTCACAATCTATTTTGAAATGAAAGCTGCATGTCCTACAATATACACCATTATATATTTAAGGCTCATAAAGATAGTGCTGTTGTTGTTCAGTCATTCACTTGTGTCCCTGAGCCTATGGACCTCATCACGCCAGGCACATTGTGTCTAGTTGTACTCATCCATAGATACTACAGTGGGTGCCAGACCCTCTGTGACCCTATGGCCCAAAGCACAACAGAAATATCTATCATTATGTCTCAAGTCGTGCTTATCCACTTCCTTTTCCATTGGACAGGGATTTGTATGACCTCTCTGCTATGACCTGCCCATCTTGAGTGACCCTACATGGTATAGCACACGCTTCCTTGAGGTACACAACCCACTTTACCACGACAAGGTAGTAATCCAGAAGGGGAAGGCAGTGCTAGGAAATGTTTAATTCGATAGTCTTTGCCCAGTTAAAAATGTTTCTTGCTTTCTCTTATAGACCATAAAATTTACTTAATATCAAATAGACACAGCAAAATAATTTATATTTTTAAAATTCTAAGTGATCCTTCTGTGGAAATGCTCTCAGGTTAACTGAAGGGAGATTGTATCTATATCAAAGAATCCCTCCCGTATGACTTGTGTTTGCATTGTTAGGTCCTTTCTGCCTCTCCGTGACCTCATGGACAGCAACACGCCATGCTGATCCACCTGGTATTCATGACAGAGACACTGCATTGGATTGCCAGTTCATTCTCCAGTGGCCCACAGCATATAGCTCATGGTATTCCTAGGTGATCTCCCATCCAAGTACTGACCAGACCCAAACCCTGCATGGCTTCATGGTGGTGTGACCTCTTGGTTCCCTGGCTGGAATCAAACCGAGAATGCAGCGAATCCTACCACTGGACCACCAGGGTACATACTTGGTTAATAAAAATGTTTGTCTTCCATAAGGCACAATTGCATGTATTAGTTGATAATTAAAGTCTGTTTTTATTTTTTACTTTCCTCAAAAATGTTACCTATTATAAAGTCAAGTTATTCAACAAAGCATAATGTAAATATCGTTCTTCACCTGTCTTTTAAGCTGCCAGCATCATTCATTTTCTGGTGTAACATATCCATGAGATATATATAAAATCAGTTTTCATCCATCAATCCAACAAATGCAGATGTGCTCAAGCTCATTCACCATTCTTACATCAGAGTGGTATCTCAAACTGATAGGCATCTCCATTGACTTGAATGATGATGAAAAGCTGTCTGCTTAACCTGGTAACACGATAAGTAATAAAATGTAATGTTAAAGCTATGATTTGCTACAGGCAGAACCTGCCCACTAGTAATAATCAATCACAACCGACCATACATTGCAGTACAGGAGCAGAACTACTAGTGGTGCAGGTGGTGCAATGCACCAGGGCCCTCCTCTGAGGGGGCTCAGAGCTGTATTTTTATTTTTTTGTATCTATTTTCTGTAGAGAATTTCTATTGAAGCTCCATGTGGTGGCAGTGTGGAGCAGACCAGTATGCTGGGATGTATATCAGGGAAGAGGTGAGAGAGAGAGCAAGGGCTGGATGACATGGGGATTGGTTTTGTGAGATGGCTGCTGAGGGTGATTGGGTGTTGTGTGGGGATCAATGCTGGGAGAGACTGGCTGCTATATAGATATAGTATATGTATATACAGTGCCTTGCAAAAGTATTCACCCCCTTGACTTTTTACCTATTTTGTTACATTACAGACGTAAGTTCAATGTTTTGTTAATTTGTGATGGATCAGAACACAATAGACTAAGTTGGTGAAGTGAAATGAGAAAAATATATACATAAAACTTTTTTTGAGAAACAGAAAATTGGCATGTGCGTATGTATTCACCCCCTTTGTTATGAAGCCCATAAAAAGCTCTGGTGCAACCAATTACCAAGTCACATAATTAATGAAATTATGTCCACCTATGTGCAATCTAAGTGTTACATGATCTGTGATTACATATACCTTTTTGAGGCTGCAACACCTAAGCAAGATGCACCACTAACCAAACACTGCCATGAAGACCAAGGAACTCTCCAAACAAGTAAGGGACAATGGTGTTGAGAAGTACAAGTCAGGGTTGGGTTATAAAAAAATATCCAAATCTTTGATGATCCCCAGGAGACCATCAAATCTATCATAACCAAATGGAATGAACATGGCACAACAGCAAACCTGCCAAGAGACGGCCGCCCACCAAAACTTACGGACCGGGCAAGGAGGGCATTAATCAGAGAGGCGGCACAGAGACCTAAGGTAACCCTGGAGGAGCTGCAGAGTTCCACAGCAGAGACTGGAGTATCTGTACATAGGACGACAATAAGCCGTACGCTCCATAGAGTTGGGCTTTATGGCAGAGTGGCCTGAAGAAAGCCATTACTTTCAGCAAAAAACTAAATGGCACGTTTTGAGTTTACGAAAAGGCATGTGGGAGACTCCCAAAATGTATGGTGGAAGGTGCTCTGGTCTGATGAGACAAAAATTGAACTTTTCCGCCATCAAAGAAAACGCTATGTCTGGCGCAAACCCAACACATCACATCACCCATCAGCTGGGACTGGGAAACTGGTCAGAGTTGAGGGAATGATGGATGGTGCTAAATACAGGGATATTCTTGAGCAAAACCTGTACCACTCTGTGCGTGATTTGAGGCTAGGACAGAGGTTCACCTTCCAGCAAGACAATGACACCAAACACACTGCTAAAGCAACACTTGAGTGGTTTAAGGGGAAACATGTACATGTGTTGGAATGGCCTAGTCACAGCCCAGACCTCAATCCAATAGAAAATCTGTGGCGAGACTTAAAGATTGCTGTTCACAAGCGCAAACCATCCAACTTGAAGGAGCTGCAGCAGTTTTGCAAGGAGGAATGGGCAAAAATCCCAGTGGTAAGATGTGGCAAGCTCATAGAGACTTATCCAAAGCGACTTGGAGCTGTGATTGCCGTAAAAGGTGGCTCTACAAAGTATTGACTTTAGGGGGGTGAATAGTTATGAACATTGACTTTTTCTGTTATTTTGTCCTATTTGTTGATTGCTTCACAATAAAAAAAAAAACATCTTCAAAGTTGTGGGCATGTTCTGTAAATTAAATCAAACAATCCATGTGAATTCCAGGTTGTGAGGCAACAAAACACGAAAAATGCAAAGGGGGGTGAATACTTTTGCAAGGCACTGTATGTGTGCTTCACGCAGGCCAGAGGTAAGAGAAGAGGAGCAGCTACAGAAATTGGTCTTGGGGAGATTAGCCATGGGAAAGTTTCTTGGAAAAGGATGCAGTTATAGGAAGTGGTCTTAGGGAGGGGGGATGTTATAAGAAGGGGTTTTGGCAAAGGGTACTGAGTGTGTTGGGAGCCCCAAATGTTTTTTTTTTTTTTTTGCACCAGGACCTGCTTTTCTCTAGCTACGCCACTTTTGCAGAATAATTATTGAGTTATATACACCTTTCTCTGAGTGGTGCAGAAAGCTAAAAGAGGCAGAGTACTTTATCTAGCTGCAAAGTATTATTGTGGGAGACTGAACCAAACTGCGTGACATAAATGATAACATTGTGAAATATAAATTATGGACACAGCAAATCTATTTACGATACGGTGCCACTGTCTATCACAATGTGCCACTCAAAGACAGCAGCTTATTTTTTAAAACCCTGCGGTTAATTACAACTGGAAAAAGGCAGACAGGAAATTCTCCACTAAACTCTATGCAAAATCTTCTACACCACCTCAGACGTTAATTACTCTTGAAAATGTGTTTCGAAACATCATAGGAACAGCAACATCATAAATAACATATATATGGATCACACAAGATCATTTATTGTTTATTACTCATGTTATTTATTGTTTGTTACTCACTTATTTCTTTACAATTTTGGAGAAGGGTGGAGGAAAGGGTCAAGAAGATGAGGGAGCAAAAATGTTTTGAGAAAACTTACGTTTTTAAAGAGTGAATGGAGGGCCCTGGTGCCAATCTATGAAGCATAAAACAAGAACCAACTCAACACTGAAGAGAGGCATCAACCTCAAATTGGTTCTGTCTGTGAGTGGGTTTCTGGCTTGTGCAAAATTCAATCCTAAGCTTTGCTTAAAGCTAAGTTATACAGTGAGCATATGCTTTAAAGGAGCCATGTATAAAATGGTGTTTTGGATTAAAAGAGTAAGGTACATTGTATCTCATTTGCATGTCCCCACCCAGTCCCACCCAGTACTTCTTGGAAATCTGAGCAGGAAATACGTTTTTAAACTTTCAAATGGGTTTACAAATGTACTATTTGTAAACCCAGTGGAGGTTTTGGTGGGGCAGGTGGAGGAAGGGAGAGGCAGGTGGGGGCAGATGGAGGAAGCTCTGGGTAGGGATAGGCAGTGGGTCAGAGGGTGGAAGTAGTGGAGTAGAGGAAGACAATGGGGAGTAGTGGGATACATTGAGGGAAGTGTCTAATCAGAAATGTAATGCCCCTCTTACAAACCTTCTACCAATGTATCATGGATCCCTCCAGGTGCAGCAGAGGCGTCACTTTTTGTTTTAATTAAAAACTAGCTGTATAACTCTTTCCTGCTTATTAATGCTCTTAGTTAGACTCAAAGTTTTCAAAAATATATATTTTTTCATTATAAATAACTGCTAAATAGTGGAGCATTGGACAAAACATAACCTTTCTACACAATATTGTTATTTCTCTTAAATGGACACTGAATTCACTATACACACTGTGCACCATCAGATAGAAAGTGTAAAATCATGTGGAAAAGTTATTTAATATTTTAAATTGATCAAGAGTTGACATATATATTATAAATTCTAGTAATTGCATGCACAGCAAGTGAAGCTTTACCACAAGATTCTGCATTCATAATAAGAATCAGACTGTCACATTGATTATATTTTAGCTTTATATATTTACTAGCAACTTGCCCGTCAAAAAGCCATGGCAATGCTGTTTGCCACACAATGTAAAGCTTTTGCTTCTCTGATGACCTTCGACGCTCATTGAGAGCCTCTCCTCTCGTGTACTTTTGCTCCTCTGAGCACCTTCGGCGCTCATTGCTAGCCTCTCCTCTCGTGTACTTTTGCTCCTCTGAGCACCTTCGGCGCTTATTGCAAGCCTCTCCGCTCGTGTACTTTTGCTCCTCTGAGCACCTTCGGCGCTCATTGCCAACCTCTCCCCTCGTGTACTTTTGCTCCTCTGAGCACCTTCGGCACTCATTGCGAGCCTCTCCCCTTGTGTCCTTCAAGTTTCGTGCTTTGCAAATATCATCTTCGGCGCTCATTGCAAGGACAGATATATAAGTACAGTGTTAAATATACCATTTTTTTAGTGCAGTGTAAATTAGAAAATGTTTTCAGGTCTCAGAGCATAATAAAGTGATTTAAATATGTAACTGCTTTGAGAGTGCTATCGCTGGCAACCAATGAGCAGTAATCCAGATATATATAACTGCAGTTTAAAATGTAAAAATGTTTTAGTGCAGTGGAAAGTATACATTTTTTTTCTAAGTTCCGCGCATCTTTTTTTTTTCTAAGTCCCTCAACTGCTTGCAGCCTAAGGCAATCCCGCGTTTCCTAACTGCTTGGAGGCTATTTCCTGCGTTTTTCAATGCCTCAACAGCTCGCCTCGCTTTGCGAGGCTCGCAAGAGCACCTTCAGCGCTCATTTCTGCCTAAGTCCTGCGTGTTTCAATTCCTCAACTGCTTGCCTTTGGCGTAACGGCTAAGTGCTCCGAGCTTGGAAGACTTCCGTGCTTCAATGGCTCTCCTCGCTATGCGAGGCTCGCAAGCGTGACGACGACTCGCAGTTTGACAACTATTATATGTGATATACTCATTGACTGTCATGCAGACACCTAATGCAGAGAGTATAAGCTTCTATATTTAGAACTGTGGGTTCTAAGTTCAAATCCCCTGTCTTCCATTTTTTTATTTTTTTCATTAATACATTTTATTTACTGTAGTTTAAATAATTATTTTAAAAGCATTACAACTCTCCTATTAGTGTCATACCAAGGTTATCATGTATATATAGTTTCTGATTTATCTTACAACAAATATACATTGCTATTTACAGGAATACCCCTTTTAGTGCTCAACACTTGCATGTAGGAGCGCTATGTGAAACAGCGCTAAACTTGGCATTCTATTGCCATATCGCTCAGAATAGCGAATAGGAGAGCGCTAAGATTTAAAGGTCTAGACAAGATTTGGCGCTGAATATCTGCGCTATTGTGAGGTTTAGTGCTAAATGGGGAATTAGAGGGGAAAAGATTGCTATAGCGAATCAGCAATAAGGTGAGTTGCGTTAAGCAGGGTATGACTGTATATAAAAAGACAGAGACATAACTATATTTACATTGGGTTCAACATTTTTACCATTTTAGTACCAGGTGCATCTTGCTCAAAATGATTTTAATAGGAACAAAAATATTACTTTGTTGTACAACAAAATGTTCCATTGCATATATATGAAACTATTTACTTAAATGTGAGTTTATATTTTAAAAGAAAATAAAAATTGTTATTTATATTGAAAATAAAGTCACAGTCAGAACAATGGAACCAAAGACTCCAACCTCTTGGCTATATTTACCAGTAGGCTAAAGCTCCATATGCTTTCTAGTAGGTAAAAAGAACAATATATTTAACACAGAGCTAATATTGAAAATGTAACAGTTCTTTTTACAATCTGCACCACATAGTATCATTGGCTGGCGCCGATCATTATGTATTCTGTCAGAGTAGGGAGGGACAGAAGCAGCTTAATACCACAAACTTCAAAAGCTTAAATTAGTTAATTTATCATAGATTTTAAAAAGGAAAACACTTTTTCCAAATGTGTTTCAATCCCCTATTTTATAGTGCAGAGCACATATGGTGACTTCAGTGTCAGGCAAATATAATTAGTTACATATAGCACATGTTTTGTATAAGATTAGAGTTTAGTTAAGTGGCAATGCTGGAAGGACACAAGTCAAATGCAGAATATGAAATAGGATTAATCTTTGTTTCTCATCTAGAGTCAGTGGCATATCTAGCTAAATCTGGTAAGACCTTCTTCTTCTTCTAGCCTTTGTAACTCAAGGTCCATGTTCAGTAAATAATAATTCAAACATTTATGTGCGTTAAAGGTAACTTAAGTGTTATAATAAAAGGCTCTCTAAAGAACAGTTAGATAAAGCAAGATATTAATTAAAAAAAAGTTGTAAATAAGCTTTTACTGTGCATTTAAATATGTAATTTTTTTTTTTATTAAAACTATTAATTATTCTTCTGCAGGTTCAGATTCCAGCTGTCAACTCTCAATTGCATTTACCACTAGGACTTAGCAGCCATTTCTACAGAGATCCAACCAACGATACTGGGCCTAATACCATCCATTCTACAAATTCACTTTCCATCTGAACTCATATAACATGCCCTTCCACCTATGATGTGTGTTCATTTATATTGCAGGTTTAACTCACCTCCATTTTTCACCGCTGATATACCCACAAACTTAATCATTAATTAACCCTCTACTCTCTCTTCATTTACTTGCCAAGCTCTTGTTTCTTCCATTTATTACCTAATTTTGTTTTATTTATGCCCTTAGATTGTAAGTTTGAGAGTTCTCAATCTTATAAGGTGATGTTAAAAAAAAAAACACATTCAATTGCAAGCTGGCAGATTGCGTTGTACCAGCCGTTTATCTGCGGGCTTGAGATTTGCTACAATTACAGAGCGATTCAATTGAACAATCCTGCAAGTTACAGGCCGAAAGCCGAAGCTGTAAACCATGCAATCGTATTAAGCATTTCAGATTGTGATCAGCATCAATTAAGCAAGCCCGTAACTATCAATTTAGAAACAGCCAATAGTAAATGAGGCCGTCATCATGACTTCAGTAAAACATGGAGTATGATATGCCAATGTATCTATTTCATTAATATGTACATAGATAGGACCAAGCGGGTAGATCATGGGCTGATGGGATGTGCTTGCAAGCCAGGCTCTCTAGTTAGACAGTGTTATAATTTGTGCACATGTCAATCAATTAGCGTTTAGGGGTCCGATATGCGATCTGACTCACAATCCAGCAATGTACAAAATAATAAGAATGAATGAAGGAAATGTTCTAGTCCATGTGGGTGGCCTGATATGTCTTAACTCCTTGATTCCCGAGATTGATATAACACTGAAATGAAACATAAAAAAATAATAATTTTTGATTGCAGATTTGCGAGCTTGAGACTGTTGTGCAATTAATTCCAATGTCTTTCATCGCTTTCCCTGTATTTTAAAGTGAATTATTGGATTTGTATTTGTATTAACAGCGCTACGATTAGGTGTTTAACCCCCTTGTGACTCCTATCTAGTACTCGTAGAATTTTCTTCTACATTTGCCATTTACTGTAGTAATAATAATAATAATAATTTGTTCATGGTCCCAGGCAGCGCAAGGCTTATCTCTCCACTCCCTGCATGATGTTTTGTCTTTGGAGAGGGAGCCACTCAGAGGCTAAAGCTCTCCAAACAGGCATAGTGTATTTATAGTATGATAGTGGGAGGTAACTAGATAGTGTATTTGTGTACATTGCTAGCAGCTCATATTACACTACTGCCTGCCACTAATATGTGTTTTACAGAGTCCTCTCAAAAGGTTTTCAGTTTAGTACTTCCCCCTAGGTGGCCCCCACTCCACAGACAATACATCATTCAGAGGGTGGAGAGATCTGGAGCTTATACAGTCTAGAGGTGACTTAAAAAAGTAATTAATTGTTTAAATGCAGAGTAAAAGTTGAATAATGTTTTTTTATTTATTTGTTTATTAAAACCTACCTGACTATTCTTTAGAGAACATTTTATAAGAAGTAGTTCTTTAAACATTGATTAATGGGTTAGTCCAAATATTAGAATATTTTAGAAAGTACAGAATTAAAAGCAGTATTTACCTTGTTAGCTGATATATGCAATTAAACTTTACTGGGGTAGCTATTTGCTTACTTGATTTGTCACTTGTGAGGATCATGCTAAACAGCACTCCCTTATGAGTCCATTTAATCATATTGTAAGTTCTGTATCCTTGTGGTAGCCCTATCAATAGAATTGAATATATATCTTATCTGCACCTTAGATTAAAACATGTTTTTTTTCTTATGTCCTAGAATCGGAATGATGAAGAAGAGTTTGTCCAGCTGAATAAATATTAATAGTCATAGATACTTAATTGTTAAAGTTTTGTCATTATGCTAATCTACACCAACTTCTTCATCACCCCCTATTGTGAGAAATAATGAATGGCCCTGGGTAAAGAGAGTTACATTAATATATCCCCTGTATATGTAATTAATGCTTAAAATACCCAATTTGCATTTATCTAAGACTCCCACTCGATATTTTAATAGTCAGTTGCATTCTAATTATTGAATATTGTCCTTTTTCTTGTCTGCAATAAATTAGATAAAAAATATATTATCATATACATTATAATCAGAATTAAATAGAATATGATAGACTCTGTATAACCCAGTCTCTTGGTTGTGTATAATGTACCCCTTGCTCACTGCGCCTTAGGGAGTTCAGCTGCACCTCACTGACGAGGCCCATAAAGGCCGAAACGCGTCTGGGGTTTGCTGTTTCTCCTGTTCAGGGTAGAATTGCCTGGTATTTCGGGGCTGGGTAACTCTTTTGAGTGAGACCAGACTGATATATTACAGGATATTTCTCCATGTGAAGGGCACAAGTGAGCTAAAAGAGGCTGCTCTCAGAGTGGCTTATCATGGCCATAGAACTAATCTATTAAGGTTGGTTCGTTCTCTGATGAGCAACTCTTACTTTGTTTTTTTATGTATACTGTATATGCAATGTTTTCCCTTTACTGAGCCTTTCTCAACAGGATGTGTCCTATAAACTAATGAGCCTTGCGTTTGTGCTAATTGCAACTGCCAGATTCCCACTGTTCAGATATAAACTTCCTCTTCGCATCCAATCTCCTTCTATCTCAGGAAACTGATCCATGAAAACATTTGCCCTGGTAACGCTTTTTCATTTTGGAAATGTCCTGGTGGGATAGTTCACCGTGTTCATCGCTGACTTCCCCCAAGATTTGCTGAGAAGGAATTTCAAAGACATGTTACATCCCATGGTCTTGTAAGATTGCAAAAGATCATCCACTATTTCTTTATAGTTGTCTGACTTATGATTCCCTAAGAAGTTCTGGCAAACACTCTTGAAAGCTTTCCATAGAGCCATTTCAGCCCTGTTCAGCCGACTATCAAAGTTTTCATCTTTAATGAGTTGTCTTATTTGAGGTCCTACAAAGTTCCCCTCTTTGATCTTTGCATTACTGATCCGTGGAAATGATTGCAGACACAGTTACTATAATTATCTAAGATTTACTATCAAGATGGCAATACACAAATTATAACACTGGCTAACTAGAGAGCCTGGCTTGCAAGCACATCCCATCAGCCCATGATCTACCCTCTTAGTCCTATCTATGTACATATTAATGGAATAGATACCTTGGCATATCATACTACGTGAACTCTGGAGTCCATAAAATCATCTACTTTCTATTAGGTACTATAAAACAATATAAAGTCACTAACAGAAAGTACACAACTAGTACTGGACAAATAACAAGCCATGAGCTTCAGTTTGATGGGGACTAGAGGTCAGTCACGGCCAAGTTCATTTTATACATACATCAAAGAGTGTCATTAGGCAGTGGAAATTACATAATAAGACATATTTGATGCCTCTACTGGACTTATATAGTCCCTCTCACTAATAAGGATGTGTCAATTTATCAAAATATAAATTAAAACATATATATTACTACAAGAGGATATATTAAAAATAAGCTTAAATAGGAAATATGAAAATTATATATGTAATAAATGGGAAGGCATATGAATGAATACATGTCTCCATTAATAAGAGCATTTTGTACATCCCCATAAGACAAAACAATTAAAGGGAAAATAAAAGAGAGAGAGATGCCTAAATACAGTGCAAAAGTATTCACCCCCCTTGGCATTTTTCATATTTTGTTGCCTCAGAACCTGGAATTAACTGGGATTGTTTGAGGATTTGCATCATTTAATTTACAGAACATGCCCACAACTTTGAAGATGTTTTATTTATTGTGAAGCAAACAACAAATAGGACAAAATAACAGAAAAAGTCAGTGTGCATAACTATTCTCCCCCCTAAAGTCAATACTTTGTAGAGCCACCATTTGCGGCAATCACAGTGCCAAGTCACTTTGGATAAGTCTCTATGAGCTTGCCATATCTTACCACTGGGATTTTTGCCCATTCCTCCTTGCAAAACTGCTCCAGCTCCTTCAAGTTGGATGGTTTGCGCTTGGGAACAAAAATCTTTAAATCTGACCACAGATTTTCTATTGGATTGAGGTCTGGGCTGTGACTAGGCCATTCCAACACATTTACATGTTTCCCCTTAAACCACCCAAGTGTTGCTTTAGCAGTGTGTTTGGGGTCATTGTCCTGCTGGAAGGTGAACCTCCGTCCTAGACTCAAATCACGCACAGAGTGGTACAGGTTTTGCTGAAGAATATCCCTGTATTTAGCACCATCCATCTTTTCCTCAACTCTGACCAGTTTCCCAATCCTGGCTGCTGAAAAACATCCCCACAGCATGATGCTTCCACCACCATGTTTCACTGGATGGTGTTCTTTGGGTGATGTGATGTGTTGGGTTTGTGCCAGAGACAGAGTTTTCTTTGATGGCCGAAAAGTTACATTTTAGTCTCATCAGACCAGAGCACCTTCCTCCATACATTTTGTGAGTCTCCCACATGCCTTTTCGCAAACTCAAAACGTGCCATTTTGTTTTTTGCTGAAAGTAATGGCTTTCTTCTGGCCACTCTGCCATAAAGCCCAACTCTATGGTGCGTACGGCTTATTGTCGTCCTATGTACAGATACTCCAGTCTCTGCTGTGGAACTCTGCAGCTCCTCCAGGGTTACCTTAGGTCTCTGTGCTGCCTCTCTGATTAATGCCCTCCTTGCCCGGTCCGTAAGCTTTGGCGGACGTCCGTCTCTTGGCAGGTTTGCTGTTGTGCCATGTTCCTTTCATTTGGTTATGATAGATGTGATGGTACTCCTGGGGATCATCAAGATTTGGATATTTTTTTGTTTGGAGAGTTCCTTGGTCTTCATGGCAGTGTTTGGTTAGTGGTGCCTCTTGCTTAGCTGATGTAGCCTCTGGGGCCTTTCAAAAAAAAGATGTGTATATGTAATGACAGATCATGTGACACTTAGATTGCACACAGGTGGACATAATATCAATAATTATGTGACTTCTGTAGGTAATTGGTTGCACCAGAGCTTTTTATGGGCTTCATAACAAAGGGTGAATACATATGCACATGCCAATTTTCTGTTTTCTATTTCTAAAAAAAAATTTATGTATATATTTTGCTCATTTCACTTCACCAACGTAGACTATTGTGTTCTGATCCATCACATAAAATTCACATGTAACAAAATAGGTAAAAAGTCAAGGGGGGTGAATACTTTTGCAAGGCACTGTATGCTCAATAATTTGTGGATCCAAAAAGTTTCTCTTTTATTAGGCATTAATATTACTGCCCCAACAGTTAATATAACAGATTTTTTAGGACTCTGCTTTTAATTTCCAGTAATACAGACTATATGGAGGATACACACTTGCAGCCTCATTCAATTGAGGCTTTCTGGAGATTCGGGATTGGAAATGGAGCTGTAACTTATTTTGCTATTCAGTTGGCTTTGTTTTGCAGTCTCCTATCGAGTTACGGGCTGCGATTCATTGTGATTTTTAGAATTACAAATTAATGTCCCTCCAAGTCTTTGATCTTTCACGGCCGCAAGAGTTATGAAAGCTAAAATCGCAAATCACTATTCAATTGCTCCGATTCCACCTCTGTAACCACTCCGTCAAGCCGGCAAATGGCAAAAGTCAGTCCACAAGTTAAGGATACCAAGGAGGACTCGCAAAGGGCTTAATGACGTGTACGGAACACTTCAAATGTAATTAAAAAATCAATACTGTACTTTTATTAAAAAGGAAAGTGATGTTAAGTCTTAGAATTAATAGCACAATATTCTCAAGCTCGCACATCGCCCAAAAAAACAACAACTTTGAAATCCAACCTCCAAGTCCGTAACTCGTAATTAAAGACTGTAGGACTTTGAAAAATGGACGTTGGATTTCGAAGTCCTACGGGCTTACATGGATTACATCCAAGCCTGTAGGACTTTAAAATTCAACCTCCATTTTTCAAAGTCCTATGGGCTTCAATTCCGAGTTAAAGGCTTGGAGGTTGGATTTCATTGATGTCATGATGACGATCTCCGTTTCCATTGGCTGTTTCTAAATCAGGAGTTACTGCCTTGGTTAATTGATCTGTTCAAGCTCGCAAATGCTACATACTAATGCATGGTTTGAATAGCACCATAACTTGCGGGCGCTACGGGCCCGCAAACCTCCCGAGTACATTTCCTATCTCCCGAAGCCTCAATTGTATGAGGCTCTTAATATTTATAGGGGAGCTACCAGCTTCAAATGAATTACTCAATAGACTCAGGTTATATTCCTATCAGCAATTTTCTTTTGATCCACCCTCCTTTTGGCCATTCGGGGGCATAAGTCTCAATCAGGGGACTGTCTCCTGTAAGTGTTGGTACCTTGTTTGGACACCCTGCTCTAATTGATGCCCTTTTTACAGTGTAGCATCTGGACTACAGAGCCAAAAATTATTCAAGTTTCATGAACAGGTAACAAAGGATCAATTCAGTTTTAGGATAAATGACCATCCAACAATAGCTATATTCTATTCTATGCTTAGATAAACAAGACTCTAAAGCTTCACCTGAACATGCTATTGTATCAGTCATAAATAATTTAAAGGGATGCAGTCATCACACACTGCTGGGTTTAAAGGCAAAACAATGTACTAATTAACAGAAGATGTCAGTTTATTTGCTAGAGGTTGATTTTGATGTATGTGGACTTGTTTACTAGAAGCTATTAATTTAAATCTAAATCTGAGGAGAGATGACATTATCTGCACACTTTAGGGTTTTCAACATTGTAGCAGTGTTAGTTCTCCAAGCAGAGAAAGAACAGCTCAGATCCTCAGACTACAAATGGCCAGACCATTTATTCCTTGATAGAAAAAAGAGGCTTTGTTTTGATCTGTCCATATGGCATGTATTGAGTTCTCAAAGCAACAAGGCCCAACACTGCATGGCTTCAGGGTGGCGTGACCTCTAGGTTCCCTGGCTGGAATCGAACCTAGGGCACATCGGTGAAAGCAACAAATCCTAACCACTGGAGCACCAGGGATCCTGTTTTACTATTAACTAAGGGCAATAACCACGACTTACACATCTATATTGCCAATTGGCACCCTAAATTATTCATAATACTGACTAACACTGGTGTGTATGTCATTGTATTAGCGGCACAATAGGTATATTTGAATTAAGTTTTGATAACACAAGCTATATACACAATACAGAGGATACATTGGGTATAGATGCATGGGGCACCATAAAACACGATGGCCCTGACGGTCCCTGAGTTGTTTCAGAGATGCAAAACTAATCTCAATACAAGTGCATAACCATAACACATGAATGCTGATATAGGTTACATGTCTGTATTGTGATTGGTTACTATCTGATTACACTGTCAAGGTGACAATATGTAATGACTTGATATTTAAGCTGTATTTCTGCTGATAAATTTATATTATTTTAATTGCATTTAGATTCCACAAATTTGTCTAATTGACATTACTTTTGTTTTGCCATAACATGATCAATTTATGCCATAAAAACAGTTCCTGGATTTCTTGTTATCGCATTATATATTGTTAATATTGTATATGCAGTGTGCTTGATGAAAAGGGCCCTTTTCTCACTGTAAGTGCATTTCATGGTGTATGTTAAAATTATCTATTTTTTTAAATGACACTAATAATAACTAAAAGAATTTAAAGTTTTAAGTCAAATTTTTTCTGCCTGCTGCCTGTTGCATGAGTAAAACAGCCGAGCTATGCAGTGAAGACAGTGATTGATAGCAGTTTTCCCATGCACTGAAGCGTTAACCCATAACTGACCTGTTTAGGTGATTCCAGCAGTCCATGCTCTACACAGATGGATTTAGTAACATTTAGTAACCTTTTGAAGTATTTTGCACACTACACGGAACTGTAGTTGTCAGTCTGGTTGGGGGCAGTCAATGGCTCATGTAAACACAGATTGGTTTATTTGTTTTCCCAGTGAAAAATGCACGTATTTCAATAAATTCAAAAGTATTTCAACATGCTTTTAAGAGTTTATTACTGTGATGTGATCCCAAATTTGCAGAATTAAGTGGCCCTTTAAGTTCTATAATTTCACACATATATTTTATTTGTAGTCTTATGTCAAACTCAAATTTGTCTCAACTTTCTCTTTATTCTTATTGGTAAAGAGTGAGTGTGTTAAAAAACACAGTATATATATATATATATATATATATATATATATATATATATATATACATATATACATCACTGTATCATGTTTGGGCACACCCAAGGTGGGACTGGCCACATACAGACCCTAGGCTATGTTCATTAAAAGGGAATTAAAAAAGATCATTTATATAATCTGAATTATTAACTCCGGTATCCAGGCATTTTCTTCTGCAATGTAGTCTTTTATCAAACTGTGAAAATGTCAATAAGCATACTATAGTATTATAGAACCCTTCTTTTTTCCCAGGTGCTAATAAAGCAACAACCCCAGCACCTTAGTTTCTGAGGTACTCCCTTTACCATGCACACCAATTCTAATATATACTGTTTATGGCAACTTTCTGCTCCAAAATGATCAACCACAATATTATTATTTCCTTTATTTGTAACAATATTATGATTACACTTTTTTTTTCTGTGCACATTTATTTTGGGACAAAATAAACTTTTGAAAGCTCTCCTATTTGTGACATTTCATATGTATATCTATATTTGCATATCTATATTTGCTTTACACTCTTTTCGCAGACTTAATATAAATATTGAAAAGCTTAATAAAATGCATGTAATGAATTGTCTTGGTTCCCTCTTTGAAAAAGCTAATTAGCTTAGTGACATGACCAATTTCTCATAAAACCATGCTTAGTCTTACAATCTTGCGATAGTCAACAAATATGGCTCTTCCAAGAGCTTACCCACTATAAAGTCAATGTTACAGATTTATACATTTCTGTATGAACTTTAAGTCCATTTCTCAATAACCTCAACATATTTGGAGAACAGAGACTTCTTAAAGGGAGAAAAAATGTGAAAAAAATCAGTTCTAAGAGTCAAGATGTAATATAGAGATTGGACCTATGAATACATTATTGATCACATATATAGTTGTGAGCGTACGAGTTGTTGCTAACGCTGCGGGCTCGCGCAGCGAGCCGAGGCCCTCGCGAAGCGAGGGCACTGCCCGAGGGTCTCAGTTGCTGGCATGGAGCGCCGTAGGCGCTCCATGCCAGCACCTGAGGACCTCGCAAAGCGAGGGCCGCAGTTGCTGGCATGGAGCGCCGAAGGCGCTCCTTGCCAGCAACTGCGACCCTCGCAAACTTCACGTCGCAACCCAAACAGTACGACACACACATTACGACACTCGCAAACAACATACGACACACGTTCACACACATTACGGACTCGCAACACTCGGACGCAACTCGCGAACATTACAAAATGTCAAACACAATACATACACACACCACATACATAAAAAACTTACCTACACCAAGAGGGAGCACCCAGCACCTCAAAAATACAACTTACACCTCGATTTTACTTCAAATAAAACAGTTTAGAGACTAAAAAAAAAACGAAGCGAGAGAAAAAATGGCCGCCGAACAAAACGAAAACGAGGCTACAGCACTCTAAACTCGCAAAACACCACAAGAAACTCGCAAAACACCACAAAACACCTACGGATATTCCGATACAAACGTATAACACACATTACTCGCCATTTCTCGCCAATGCGGAAGTACACGACTACGCTAACGGTTTGGTCTCGCGCACGCACAGTGTTACACTGCACACATTCAGCACGCTTACACAGCAGATCCACACCACTAATGCTGCAGCAACATCAAAACACATTCACAGCTCTTCCACACAATGCTTTAAAATAGGTAAAGTATATTCATTTATTAATGTATTATATATTTCATTATTACACACTAAACAGCATTAGCTACCTTACAATTTCATTGCCGTCATTTTTTGACGGGCAATTCGCTAGTATGTACATATTTACCTGCCACTGAATATTGGGAAATGATTATACATCCTATACATCCTATAATGTCATAATTCCTTCCATTGGCCTCCAATATTCTCCAAAATAAAATGTAAAACTCTGGCCTTATCTTACAAAGCCTTTGTCTCTAAATACTCCCAAAGCTATCCATTTGGTCTGCTCAGGGCCCATTTCCTTTTACCATTTCCATTACATTCTCTTCATCTATTTAAAGTTGTTCAAGCTAGAATCATGTGGCTTGTGCTAGGAAACCATTTAATTATTTCTTAGCGACAAATTTTCCCTACATTTTTTAAGAGGCCTATTGCTTACATTCTTAATTTTCTGCAATCCACACATCCTTCTAGAACAAACTTTTCACTTAGCTCTTGTCGCATGGCCAGTTCCAGCCAGTTGACTAGATGGTTGTCTCTGCTATGTCTCTGCCACCTTCCTGTCTCACCTCCACCATTTTATGGACTATAAGCCCACCAGGGATCTCAGCTTATCTTCACTATATGTAATTGGTTTATTGACATTAGTCTCTGTATTTCCTGTACATTTAGTAATTTTCTTTAAATCGTAACCTTACAACGGAAAATAAGTTCTCCCTGTAGAAATAAATAGTAAGTATAATAATGGACAATAAGTATTCAGTAGCTCAGACAATTATTGAGAGCCCCATCATGGTGACTCTGCTTCATTATATAGAAACATTACAGTAACTCACTGTAGTTGGCGTGTTGTTCAATGACAGTTCTGTCTGCAATCTTTAATGATAACACTTCCTCCTTGGACAGCTGATCAAAGCAATGCTTCTGTGAATACCAGCCTTTGTCAAGATCGGTATACCACCTGCCAAGACTCCAAGACAAATTTTGATGAGATTTATGAAAAAAAATAAACATTGGGTGTGGCCAGAAAACCTCTTTGTCTGTCGGTGAATGTCCAACTCTGAGCAGAAGCAAAAAAAAAACTGAATACATGTCAGGTGTGTCTGCAATGTGGTATACAACGTTGCAGTGACATGACACGGGTAGAACCAGTTGGAATTACTGTATATGTGTGTGACCGTCTGAATTATGTGCTCACAGTCTTAATATAATCTATGGTTTTCTGAAATGTTTTTTTAGTTGCCACCCGCACCCCAATTAAGTCTGTCTTTTCTGGCAAAGCAAAAAGTGACTGAATTTTAAGAGATTTCAAGAAAGGCAAGCACTAGCAATCTTGTCAGTAGGGATGGCAGGGGGATTTCATACATCACTAATACAATATTGCACTATATTTATACTTTCTTTTCAGCTTTTCTAAAACTAATATAATAATCTATGTTAAGTCTATGTTAAGTTGAGCCCCTTATATGATGATGTAGACTAGAGTTTTACAAAGGAGAAATGTCCTGTAAAATAAGAGTACATCCCCATAGACAGACCACCCTCAAAAGGCCAACCATGCCACCGCCAATGGAGAAACAGCAAGACCCCAGATGAATTATATAGCCCTCTTGGCCTTTGTCAATGAGTTGCTGATTCCTTACTTAGGTCCAAAAAGCAAAGAGGCCATGTCTGGATTTTGGCAACATTCTTAAGGAAACCACATAGCGTAATTCAGAATCTCCAAGTCCTCATATGTCCTAGATCATACAAACCTAGAATTATACTTGAATCAGGATATTTATTTTTTCTGGCCCTCTTTAATCTCGCTTGAAGACAGTGGTTCTCATCTTCTGGCCCATTGCAAGGGGCCTCTGCCTAAAAAAAAAAAAAATATTCTTTAAAAATAATTTAAATTGACGCTTTTCTGGCTTAAATAGGATTTTTTGTGGATTCGGATTGGCTGAAATATGTGTCAATCACATTTCAGCCAATCAGAATTGAGTATTGTAGGTAACCCTGCTCAACATGGCATGGGAACATTTTTAAACCAATCAGAATGCACAGAATGGTAGACCTTTAAGGACCTCTGTGGCAAAGGTTAATTTGTAGGTGTCACGAAGATTCTTTAAGGACGTATGTGGAATAGGGTTATTTTCAGGAGCCACGGAAGTCCTTAAGGGTAATAATAGGTGTTATGAAGGTCCTCCAATGCTGGGGGTTAAATGTACACAATACACCAATCTACTTATGGCCAACCTGAAACAGAGATTCTTATCCACATATGTTCACAAACCCTACAGATACTAGTGCTGAGTTGATAATCTGTTCATCGTATGGACAGAAGGAGAAAAAAACACAGAGACTTCCACAATTCTTTCAATACCTTCCACCCATCTATTAAACTTAAAATTAATTACACTGCAATACAGGTCTGGACACTACTATAAGCATCAAAAGTTCAGGGGGGATAGAAGCACAAACTGCCTGATAGTGTAATGCAGTAGTGTTTATTAAATCAAATACAAATAACAAATAGAAATGTACTCACATTTAGTACTTTCAAAATAATGAGGTATAATAAGAATGCGGTATATCAGAGTCCCAATCAGGTGGTGTCAATCCTGTGCAGGTACAGACCGGGCCAGTTGATATAGATGGGCAAAAATGATCACTTGTGGAGTCTCTCAAGACCATAGCAGAAGTCCTTGGTAGTAACTACTTATTGAGCAAATATGCTCACAAGGTGAGTAAAACATGCTGCAAGAAATCTATATCTCCTAAGCCTAGTGGAGCCAGAGGGCATGCATAAAAAACCTGAGCACTGGGGGACTAAGATAATAGTGCAACCTCACATAGACATTGGTAGTATGGCAAGGGTACAAAACAAAAGTGAGAAGCAATAATAATAATAACAAAAATAGGAGAATAACAAGTAGTTTCACTCACTACATAAAAAACAACCAAACACGTTTCGTCCCACATAGTGGGCTTTCTCAATGGAAAAAAAAAACATTCTAAAATGTATCAATGTATAATCTGAGTACAAAACAAGTGGACTACTGTACACATTTTTACATTAAGAACATTATCACTGGAGGTGGGATATATACTACTTACTTTATACTTATTTCTGGATCAGTACTATGGAATGAGCATATCACCCTCTGTGACATATTTATCTTTGTGGAATTTATTGTTGTAGTATTTTATAAGATTTTTTCCTTGTGGTTTTTTGTTGCATTGTACCCTACCTGCTTGCAATGTGCATGCAGGATTCAGTGCTCCTCTTTTTTTTATCAATACTCATCTCTGGGGTTCCTATAGGAGGTGTGAGCTTTACATTTGTAACTTCCATAACCATCACCAATGGCATACTCCAATCATCTGTATATAAGAAACCTACAGACAGATGCCACTGTAAGAAAGAAATCAAGAGATCAAGCCATTAGATATCTCCACATATGCTTACTGGGGATGGTGACAAACATTTAAAAACACTATCTGAATATTTCAGGCAGAAGGGGAACACAGAAAATAACCTCTGCCATTAAAACACCCCATAAACACCTGTTATAATACAAAAGTAAAGAATCTACTTCAGGTACACCTGTGTTGACCACATACCATCTGGCCCTAGATGAAATATGCAAAATATTTAAGGATTTAGAGCCATTACTAACAGAGCACGCAGAACTAAAACATATATTCTCCAAGCCTTCCATTCTTCATTTAGACAGCCACCAAATCTTAAATAAACATTGGTCAGCAGAAGATTAGCCAATGAACAGCCCAATAGAGATAATGGTACTAAACCTTGTAATTGTCATGCAATTGATATGACATAAATATTACACTGAATAGATTAATATAGTTTCTTAAAATATTACGATGTATAGATTAATTGAGTTCAAGGATCAATTTATCAACAAGTATTGCTGTGTGCAGAAATAGCAATTATTGGTATAGCAGTAAATATCAAGGATAAACAATTATAAGTGTTTACACTTGTAAGCTTTGATATTTAGTTAGATCACAATATACAATCTATCTGATGTCTATTACAATCTCTTTTGAATGATTGGATAACAATTAGTCCTAACATACTTTATATTTGGTTAGATCAATACAGAAATCAATAAGCAGTGTATACAAACTTATCAAATGTTGATTAACAATTTATTTTAATACAATCTATATTCGGTTAGTTCAATATAGGAGTAACAGTGTATATAATCTTATAAAGTCTGGTTAACAGTCTGTCTATATTTGGTTAGTGCAATACAGAAATGATATGCAAAGTGTATAAACAATCAACTGACTATGTGTTACACTATATATTATAATATATAAATAATTAGCAATATAACCTGTTACTCTATGAAAACAGTAAAATATGGTATAATAATTTATATGGCAGTTAGAATATGGAAATATATATTGAAGCAATATCTATCAAAATTGGTTAAATTGTATCTGAGATTGCAAGCTAAATAACCTTTGTATTTAGGTATTGGCAAACTATTATTTGGTTACTGGTCTTACATCAAAATTGATTACCTTTAATGTAATTTATCAAATCGGTTAATTCAATCAATAATGACGTAAGACAGTTTTGTTGATGGTGTGATATAAGATTATATATGTTGAGTATTGCTAAGTATGGTTTGTATAGGTGTTTTTAATAATTGGTTTTGTAACAGCGTTAAATAGTTACATTATTAAATAAATCATACTGTTTTAGGGAATATGGGCACAGATTAAAATATATTAATTAACACCAACAGTCTAGAATGATAATGTAATCTAGAATGAGAATGTAACTAGAATGAGAATGATAAAGGTAATTAGTCTGGGTTCTGTGACCATTCCCAAAATGGTAACAGAAGGATTGTGGTATATTGGGCTAATTTTAACTCTACTACAAATTAGAAAGTTAAACCAGTTTATCCATAACATGTATAGAATTTCTCATTTTCAGGATCCCTTCTCAAGGTAGTCTGAAGTAATCCTTTTTTATGTTATTGGTTTGTTAGAAAGAGTTGTAGAGATAGAATAGAATTTGGATAGACAGATATAGTAATATATCTTTGGGAAGATATGAAGGGGGCGTGGGTTTATGCCCAAGGATGACAATCAGATTTGTCCACAGACAGGACTGTAAGAAAAACAGGAAAGACCAGGAAGATGCAAAAGACCCCAAACCTTCTCTCTCTCTCTAATAGATAACTATTTATTCCTCATCGTCACAAGGTTGGTTTCCACCAATCACAAATAGTTACTCTCTGTTTACATGTATATGTATAAACTAGAATGTATTGATAACTATGTTGTGTATCTGTTTCTGTCCACTTGGGAGAGCTCTGGTACAACACATAAACTGGACTAATATTAATATGTGTGTGACCTCTGTCCCATATTGTCTGTCAAGTATTGTGCCATTATCTTAACACCAGCTTGATAATGTTTATGTAGAACAATGTGGTAGTGAGAAGAGATGTGAATGCCTCAGAACACGCTATCTTGAGACCTTCACAATGTTTCATCTTGAGGAGTCTTTCTTACCCATGTGAAAATATTTGCGACTTGGCCTAGCCAAGTCTTGGTTTGATTTGTGTAATAGACTCAGATATGTAATTTGTACAAAGGGAAATTATTTAACCCCCTCACATGTTAGAAGAGTATACCATAAATGTGTCAGTGTTTGCAGTGGTAGTAGCCAGATCAACGGTAAATAATAGAAAGGATGTGGTATTCTTTGTACCCTCAAAACCCACAACATAATAAAATTCACTGCAAAGTATGTCAACACATATGTAAAAGACCTATAACATCAGAGGAGCATATTCATGCACATCATCCAATGTGGTTTATATAATACAATCTACTGTATGTGAAAGGGGGAAACCAGCCAAAAAAATTCACCTAAGGATAAATCTGCACAGGCTTTGCATAAGAAAAGCACAATTTATAGTTATTGTACCCAGTTGGACATCATTGTACCCAGGATGACCACATGGTATAACCATTAACTCCATGTTATCCATATTTATCCTTTAACTACCATGGGGGTCCTTAGATGACCCCATAGTATCTAAATTAACACCTAACAGCCATGGGGCTCTATATAGACCACCATGGTAACCTAAATGTTACCCCTGATGTGTATTGGGAAAACTATAGGGTCCTTATAGGTATATAGGAGGTATTAGTTATATCATTGGGGAGTCTGTATAGACCCCTATGGTATATACAGGGTTTGTTGTTATACCACAGGGATTTGTATAGACCTCCATGGTATGTTGGGGGTTAATAGAGATACCATGGGTGTGCTTTAAGGACACTCATGGTATGGGATTCAATTTAGATGCCATGGAGATCCCTGAAGGATCTCTTCATCAGGAGTTCATTTTTAGTTACATGGACCTCAGTGTCAATGGGATTAATATGAGGGCCAATTGAGGTCCTTTTGAGCCTACTTGGCATATTATTGTGGGATAGGTGCCCTGGAGGTCCTGCAAGGACTCATCAGGTTATTCCTTGGCATTGGGGTTAACTGTTTGTGCCACAGGGGGCCGTTAAGGGCCCCCATGACATGGGGTGCATATTATAGGTGGGGGTTAACAATTAGATGCTACAGGGGTCCTTTTCAGGGTGCATATTATAAGTGCCATGAGGGTCTCAGTGGATCCTCATGGTTATGTTGATCAGCTATCAGATTTGAATGAGTAAGAGGACCCCCATTTGTGGCAGAGAAACGCAATACAACTTATCTCGCCATTTCTCATAATCCTGAACCTTGTAACTTTACTTACAAGGTCTGGGTCTACGAGTTACGGGTAAGCTAAGTATTATTACAGGAGAATGGAACAGGATACATGTGAAAGATTAGTGAATAATACACTCACAATTGAGTCTCAAATTGAACAAGGCTGTATACACTTGCATATACAGACAGATCCAGATATGCTTGTCTGTTCATCCACAGTCATATACCAGGAAAGATTTGTGAAGCAGTTCTTGTGTATTTTTTAAATAAACAAACTAAATCCAGTTGTATGAGAACTATTAAGGCACTATCACTTTGAAAGGTGGTCTCAGCCTTAAAGAGCCAGCAAACGTACATAAAAAATAGCATGCATATCAAATTAAATGTTTGAAATCAAGCAACATTTTGTTTAAACTTATTTAAAAAATAAAAAATAACTTTCTTTAAATGCTATTTAAATAGTGAGGGGTATCTCACTGAGTCTATATAATCTTGATAAATGGCCTGTGCTGTGAATAAATAAAATAAGTAACTTAAAATGTATAATTTGTTTTATGTAGACAGACTGCTGCATTCTTTAGGTAGGCAGTTACCTCTCTGACGGATGCTTTTAAACAGGGATGCGTTTTGCAATGCAGTGACTCAGACGTATAACCACAGCCGTACAAGACTTGTTTTGACACATAGGTTTGGCTGAGCTGCTCATTTTTCCACTGCAGTCCATCACCTCACTACTGGGCGTGATACATACCATCTATGGATCATTTGCCTATCTCACCTACGTTAGATCCAATCTAGCAGAGAGGAAGAGAACAAGCTAAATATAGCCATGATTGTCTAACTCTGTCCTGATCATCTGCACACAGGAGGTCACCATACATTACATATACATTACATATAAACTAGTAATGTCTCAGCATGTCTGATAGCCTATAGTCATTACATATAAACAAGGGCTACTGGAGATTATATTGATAATCTGCAGATAAGAAGCTACTATATATATATATATATATATATATATAAAATTATCTTTATTTATATCGCGCCAACATATTCCGTAGTGGCAAAAAACAAACTTAAGACCTTATAAAGAATGGAGGGCCCTGTTTTTGAGCATAAAATCAAATGTACATAGAGCTTGTTTCCAAGGCACTGACACAAGATTGAACACTTGCAAACTTACAATCATATATATTTATGGGTCCATTGGTGGTCCAGTGGTTAGAATTCTGTACTTTCATCGCTGCGACTTGGTTTGATTCCAGTCAGGGAACCAAGTGGTCACATCACCCTGAAGCCAAGCAGGGTTTGACCTGGCCAGTACTTGGATGGGAGACCACCTAGGAATACCAGGAGCTGTATGATGTGGCCCACTGGAGAAGGAACAGGCAACCTACTCCAGTATCTCTGCCATGAATACCAAGTGAATCAGCATGGTGTGTTTTGTGGTCCATGAGGTCACAGAGAGTCGTACACGACTGAATGACGCAAGTGCACACATATATATGTAGGTATAACAGGTTTGCTATAGACTCCCTTGATAATCTGATGTCAGGACACTGTCCACTAGACATAGACCTGACTGTTTGATACTGGCCTTATACTGTGCAGTTATAGAGATTAAAATAGGCAGCACCAATAAAATGATGAAATTAATGCCAAAAGAAAACAGTAGCAGCTATGCTTGTCTGTTAGTCCACATATGCCATGAAAGAGCCCTGTGTTTTTCACAGTAGAAAATACATAGCAGACACTGAGCCTCATTCAATTGAGAAACTGTTAGTTACAGTAGCCCGTAAGTGAGGCTGTAAGTTAATTTGCTATTCAATTGGCGTTTTTTTTTTTCGAGCCACAAACGGCCTACGTGTTTTGGGCATGAAATCCTTGCAGTTGTTTAAACCGCAACTTAAAGCCTATCTAATCCTTTGATCTTTCACGTCCGAAAGAGTACCGATCGATAAAATCGAGAATCGCTATTCAATTGCTACAATGCCGCAACCCCGTAAATGTTTTCACACCCGTATATGGCAAATGTAGGAGAAAATCCTACGGCTACCAGATGGGACCTGCAAAAGGGTTAAAGCCATGTCCGTAGCACTGTAAATGCAAATAAAAAATCAATACTTCACTGTAAATGACGGGGAAAGCGATGAAAGACATTAGAATTAACTGCAATTAACAGTCTCAAGCTCGCAAATCGGCAATACATTTTTTATTTTTTAATTCGGGATTATATTATTATATATTATATCAATCTCGTTAATACATATCAGGCCACCCGCATGGACTAGAACAGTATCACCATTCATTTTTATTATTTTGTGTTTTGCGAGTCCGATCACATATTGGATCTCTAAACGCTAATTGATTGACATGTGTTTTACTGACGTAATGATTACGGACTCATTTTCTATTGGCTGTTTATAAATGGGTAGTTACGGCCTTGCTTAATTGATCATGTTCCCGACCTGAAATGCTATGTACGAGTGCACTGTTTATGTTTTTGGGCCATAACTTGCGGGCTTGTTCAATTGAAAAGCTCTTGATTTGTAGAGCCCACAGCACGCCCGCACACATATGGCCTGTATACTGTACCGCGAGACGGGCTTCTAATTTAATGAGGATCACTATCTTTAGTATGAGCAATTATAAAAGTACATTTAACAAGACTGTCCCCTAGTGTCATGCATTAGTACTGCCAAGACAAGTTTTTGTGATCTCCAAGCATGTGATCTCCAAAAATGTTTGCTATATTATAATAGTACTTAAATAAAACACTCAAATACATATTTTAATGTTATTTTTTATTTGAAAAATAGGTGTAAAAATACAAGATTTAAATATACAGATGACCAGCATCAAATGGTTAATGCGTAATGAAATCTCCCAGGATAGAAAATGTCAACCTATTACTACATATATAAAACCGAGTTCCCCCTCACCATTTGAGGGATGTGGCGAGCAGCTCTTTCTGCTGCTGTTAGTTTTAAACTTTTATTCATATGACTAGAGTTTCTTGGTGGCCTATTAATGGCAAACTGGTTTGCAAAGATCACCACTGATCTCCTCCGCAATGCTTTACGCTGGAAACATAAACTATAATACGATTGTGATCTGTTGACGATAGACCTATAGTAGGTAGCTTACCCAGTACTACCTCTCAAAATGATTTAGTAAATTGAAACTCCTTGGAAGCAGGATAAGTAGACAGATGTAGCAAAACATTACGAAGTGAGAATTCAGCTGGATTATGAATGCATCTGATAGAGGAGAATTAGTAGTGTATGCAAACATTTTTTTTCATGAAAAAAATCCCCAAATAAACATCTAAACACTTACACTGAAGTCAGAAAAACATCTTGTAATTTCTGACAGTTGCAAATTAGGGTTAATACCCTCCAAAGCCAGGCTAAATGAGCATCAAATTTAAAATGATGTGTTTTGGCCAATCAGGTTAGCTGAAACATTTCGGTTTAAACTCTGGTGTTCCTGTTTGTGGTGCAAAGCAGCCTGGGTTATGTAGTGTATCACCGATATCCGCTATGTATTGGTGCTGACATAGAGACAGGAAGCAAGCAAGGAGATTGGCTGAGCAAGCAAGAGCAGGCAAATAATGGTTTAATACTGCTCCCCTGATGCTGCATACTGATTGGAGGGGATCAGATGCCTGTGTAGACACCCCCTAGAGGTGTCAACATAATCATTAGAGGGTATTTCAGATATTAATACAAATAAAATATTTTATGAGATGTGCTGCATACGCATAGGCTGCTTTTTGCTTAAGGATTGCAGGAATGTATTAATCCATTAAACTTGGATATGCCTTTAAAGATAGAGGAATAATATATGAACAGGTGGATGAAAAATTGGTCTCCAAGCTTTTATCGGAAGAAGGCTGCAAGGGTGAACAACTCAAGGATGACTTCCAGTGCGTATAGAACCAGTAGAATAGCGTTAATGATCACGTCCGCTCTGAGAACATATGTCTCCCATATTAAGAAGTATACAGATAGCATGATATTTCCTGCAGTGAGGACGAGGCTTGCTCCTAAAGGGATCTCTGTTTCTGTCAAATTTCCTCTTGTTCCTGTAAGGTGGAGATTGAGAAAGCATTGTGAATTCAACCCTCCACTGGCCGACAAACTGTTATGTTTTTCTAATATTGTTTATTTACATTATTCTTCATGGATATATCCTATCGGATCTATCCTATTAAGCCCAAGTTTGGCTTTAAACATTGAATAATACTTTGAGCCATACCATTTCTCCCATTTAAGGCAACATTGTATCTGTTATAATGATTATTTTTACGGCGCACAACAATTGCGCCTGACGCATGCGCCTGACGCACCCTGGTAGGGCCCTCATTACTTGGATGAGAGAGAGACCTGGAGTGGAACTGGGCTGGGGATGGGCATAGGGAGTATATGGAGAAGGAGGATGGGCACAGGAAGGAGGAGGAGGATGGGTACAGGGGGTTACAGGGAGAAGGAGGATAGGTACAGGGTGAGTGCAGCTGCTGGTATACGAGCAGATGTCGGGAGTGGTATTTTTGTGCTCGCTGTTGTATGTGCGCATGCGTCGGAGCGCATTTGGCGTTCGCCAAAAAGTCGTGCCACAATATATTATGTGGCAAAAGAAGAGGTCCAGCAACAGGAACATGATTCATCATAGAGTAAAACATAACTTTTATTTTCCAAAATGTAATAAAATAAAAGTAAAATTGATGGGGAGGAGATCACACATTTGTGTGAAGCACTTAATCATAGGATGACAATAAGAGTATACCAACAATCTTATATACCACAAATAATAAAACAAAACCAATAGTTCAATTATCCAATACAAATATACTAACTATATTATGTGGTATTGAGGTAATGTCGCCCACTAGCTTTGGCTTACATGGTGATGCTCAAAGGTCGGACGTTCCAGTCTTTATATATATGGCTACTTACTGGCGTTCAACTTTAATGACATGAGTACAATTGTTTTTCTTGCTGCTCTTGCTGCTTTTCTTGCTGAAGTCACATGCGCGCCACGTCATTAGCATATATCGGGTGCCGGCACCCGGTATATGCTAATGACGTGGCGCGCATGTGACGTCACATGCGCCCGGGTCAAGAAGGAGCGGAGGCCGGAGCAGAAGCAGGTAAATGAGGGGAAAGGGAGAGGGGGAGGTATTTAGGGGGGTTTAGAATGAAGAGGGGGGTTTAGGTTGAGGAGGGGGGTTGAGGAGGGAGGTTGAGGAGGGAGGTTGAGGTTGAGGAGGGAGGTTGAGGATGAGAAGGGAGGTTGAGGATGAGGAGGGAGGTTGAGGAGGGGGGTTGAGGAGGGGGGTTGAGGATGGGAGGGTTGAGGATGGGAGGGTTGAGGATGGGAGGGTTGAGGAGGGGAGGGTTGAGGAGGGGGTTGAGGAGGGGGTTGTGGATGGGAGGGTTGAGGAGGGAGGATGAGGATGGGGGGTTAAGGAGGGGGTTGAGGATGAGGAGGGGGGTTGAGGTTGAGGAGGGGGTTGAGGAGGAGGTTGAGGATGGGAGGGTTAAGGAGGTGGTTGAGGATGGGGGGTTGAGGAGGGAGGATGAGGATGGGGGGTTGAGGAGGGAGGTTGAGTAGGGGGTTGAGGAGGGAGGATGAGGAGGGAGGTTGAGGATGAGGAGGGAGGTTGAGTAGGGGGTTGAGGAGGGAGGATGAGGAGGGAGGTTGAGGATGAGGAGGGAGGATGAGGAGGGAGGTTGAGGATGAGGAGGGAGGTTGAGGAGGGAGGTTGAGGATGAGGAGGGAGGTTGAGGATGATGAGGGAGGATGAGGAGGGAGATTGAGGAGGGGGTTGAGTATGTGGGGTTGAGGAGGGAGGATGAGGATGGGGGGGTTGAGGAGGGAGGATGAGGAGGGAGATTGAGGATGAGGAGGGAGGTTGAGGAGGGGGTTGAGGTTGAGGAGGGGGGTTGAGGAGGGGGGTTGAGGATGGGAGGGTTGAGGATGGGAGGGTTGAGGAGGGGAGGGTTGAGGAGGGAGGATGAGGATGGGGGGTTGCGGAGGGGGTTGAGGATGAGGAGGGGGGTTGAGGTTGAGGAGGGGGTTGAGGAGGAGGCTGAGGATGGGAGGGTTAAGGAGGTGGTTGAGGATGGGGGGTTGAGGAAAGAGGATGAGGATGGGGGGTTGAGGAGGGAGGATGAGGATGGGGGGTTGAGGATGGGAGGTTGAGGAGGGGGGTTGAGGAGGTAGGTTGAGGAGGGAGGTTGAGGAGGGAGGTTGAGTAGGGAGTTGAGGAGGGAGGATGAGGAGGGAGGATGAGGAGGGAGGTTGAGGATGAGGAGGGAGGATGAGGAGGGAGGTTGAGGATGAGGAGGGAGGATGAGGAGGGGGTTGAGGATGTGGGGTTGAGGATGTGGGGTTGAGGAGGGAGGATGAGGATGGGGGGGGGTTGAGGAGGGAGGATGGGGGGGGGTTGAGGAGGGAGGATGAGGAGGGAGATTGAGGATGAGGAGGGAGGTTGAGGAAGGGGTTGAGGTTGAGGAGGGAGGTTGAGGATGAGGAGGGGGTTGAGGAGGGGGTTGAGGATGAGGAGGGGGGTTGAGGTTGAGGAGGGGGTTGAGGATGAGGGGGTTGAGGAGGGAGGTTGAGGACGAGGAGTGGGGTTGAGGAGGGAGGTTGAGAATGAGGAGGGTGATAAGGGAGGGGGAAGAGACACAGGGAATGGAGAGGGGGAAGAGACACAGGAGAGAGAGGGGGGACACAGAGGGCACAAGAGGAACACAGAGGGCAGCACATTTCCCACCCTCGGCTTATAGTCGAGTCACTCATTTTACCCAGTATTTTGAGGTAAAATAGGTGCCTCGGCTTACACTCAGGTCGGCTTATACTCGAGTATATACGGTATACTATTCCTTCAATTATTTCTTCTTTTCTTTAAATCAGGACCCAAAACAATACAACAAAGATATAGTAAAACTCACCCAGATAAAGTCTCACACACTCAAGGATCGCCATGATGAAAAGAAGAACAAGATCCAGAGCCAGGTTGCTGTCAGGATAACTGAAAACTTGGCCTTAACAGACAGAAGCATTCAAGTAAAAATTCAAGTTAGTTACAGTGAATATATATATATATATATTTGTTTGTATGTTTTTTCCTAATAAAACCAAAAACGTGTTATTTCTTTACATTCTTAATTCTTAATCCGGTATTATATAAATAAGAGAATATATATTTCCTCCAATTAAATATATCTGGTTTCACCATTTTCTCTCTCCTATACTCCTTCATTCACTCTAATTCTGAAAACTACAAGCAATTCTCTCCCACCTGCCTCAGATTACTCTCTTTTTATAGACACACACTGGGTTATGTAGCTGCATCTGCTTGGAATTACGCTAACTTAGACTATCCCTACCTGATCACTCATGCGCCATTACAGCTCCCCCATTATGCCCTTGTACATAACCATGAAACTGAAACTCTGCTTATTCTTTGTCTTCTGCTACCTATCCTACTGTACCCAATAGTACCATGGCTGATTATAATGTAAACTATACCTTTGTAAATGCTTCTTCAGCCAGATGTGCCATGATTTCTTTTATCTCAAGCCTTGGTTTTCCTTTAGTGGAGGAGTACTCAAGTTCGGTCCTGGAGGGCCACACACAAGCCTGAATTTGAAGATATCTTTTCTGTGCAGAGGTGAGTTAATCAGTATGACTGAAGAAGTGATTGACTCCCCTGTACGCAGCAGGAATATCATCAAATCCAGGCACGTGTGTGGCCCTCCAGGATCAAACTTGAGAAACCTTCCTTTAGTATGTAACCTTGTCAGTAGGAGTCTTTGGAAAAAAGTACCGTAAACCCTGGACTGTTTCGAAGGGCAAGGTCTCTACTTCTCTCTTATCTATGTGTTTAAATATATATTGTCATTAACCCTTCAACCAATGCAGTCATAAACCTGGAAACTATGTTGTAACAAACTCTCTAACAGTGGAAAGCATGTTGGATAAAAAGTGCTATAAAAGTTTATAAATAAAATAAATAAGTGGCCAGAACCTTCTAGAACCAGTTGTACCAACGGTAGCGAAATGTTCATCAGGTCATCACGGGGACAGAGCGGAGATTCCAGATATGGATAATTGAAAGCTATAAATAATAACTACTTTATCAACTATATATCATAAAAAAAATATTTTCGTGCAAAAATCTTACATTGAAGTGTTATCAGGCATACTGATCCACACATAATCTGTTATCTGTTTCTAATGGCTACCTGGGTTATACTAAATAGTTATATCAGCAGAGCGTGCAGTTTTGTCTTTGTCACTTGTGGATTTACTCGTTAATATCCTCTTTATTTTTTGGTTGAACTATCTGACCAGATGGTCAATTTTGACAGAGCTTACTATGTTTGTGGCCATACTTACATTTGTAAATAATCATTAGCAGTGTAGCCAAGAAATAGAAGACATAATATACAACATTGAAGTAGAGCAAAATTTGGAGGGGAACCGATGAAAGCTGTTGAATAAGAGTCAAGGAAATCCTGTAAAAGTAGGTGGTAAAAACATAAAATCACAAGCTCTACAATGATGACTGTAGAAAAAATCAACTTGAAGATCGCCTATATAGGCCTCCTTTTCATGGCTCCTGTAAGAATAGAATCGAGGCCTCCATTCCATGGCTTCCATAAAAGGAAGGCTGACCAGCACCTAACTCGCACCCAGGAGCTAAATTCTTACAAGAGTCATGGAATGGAGGCCATTCATTTAAAAAATACCAAAATGTACATTGGAATAAAGGCCTAACAAACAACACAGGAACTACAACCTACATCCCTCACCATTTCACTCTTCACGGTATGGTCTTTGTTTTAATTGTCTATCCATATATAAATACTATTTGCTTTATCTCTACTTTCTTTCCAATTTTTGACTCTTTCATCAAAGAAGAACACAGACCTATGGCTTGCAGAATATTTATATCTCATTAGCTTCTTAGTTAGATAATATTGGGAATATGAAATGAGAATATTTGTTTAAGGGCAAAATTGATCATCAGAATGCACTGAAAAACCAGAACAGGAATTGGAGACTGGATACATCACTACTAAAAGATCAGGAATTTATGAAAGAACTAAAAAAAAAAACTAGGGAATTCTTCAAAATAAATGAAGGAACCGTAAGCTCATATAAAACAATATGGTGCACATACAAAGCCTTCATTAGAGGTATATTAATTGCCAGATCAGCAGAAAGAAGGAAATTAAGAGGAAAACCCCTAAAACTGCTGTATATGGAATTGATAAAGCTTCATCATATTAATGGGGGAAAATATATCAAAGAGATAGGTGATAAAATATGCATTATAAATAAAGAAATTAGGGCAATACTGCAACTACAAGCAGATAATTTATTGTGGCGCTATCGTCAAAACCATTTGAAGTTCGGCAGTAAAACGGGGAAATTTTTGGCGAATAGACTCAAAAAACAATGAGAGCAAAATAGAATAGCCAGAATAATTGACCTGAAAGGAAAATATCAATATCACCCAGATAAAATCGGGGAGGTTTTCCAAAACTTCTACAGCAAGCTATATAATTTGGAAAAGGACTCACAACTTACAGGTCCCACTAAAGTGGATATATCAAAATTTTTGGATGGGATAAATGTACCATCCATCTCGGAGCCAGAAAGAATCTATCTAAACAGTAATATTACAGAGTTAGAGGTCTGTGAGGTAATTAACAGTAACAAGAGAAACAAAGCCCCAGGGTTAGATGGGTTTGATGCAGTCTTCTTTCAACTTATTCTTCCAGAGATTAAAGAACCCCTATGTAATGTATATAATGAGATTAAAATATCTGGGGAGATCCCAAGAGAAATGTCAGAATCTAAAATAATAAATCTATTAAAGGAGGATAAAAACCCAGATGATTGTAAAAACTATCGACCAATTACTTTGATAAATATAGATTTGAAGACCTACTCCAAAATTTTAGCAAACAGACTAAAAACGGTCATCCATAAACTCATACATACAGATCAAACGGGCTTTGTTCCAGGGCGTCAAGCCTCGGACAGTACCAGAAGGCTCTTAAATATACTCGCGCATGCTAAAGCCAGGGAAATGCCTATATTGGCCCTGTCATTAGACGCAGAAAAAGCGTTTGACAGGGTCAATTGGGTATTTCTAGAGGCTGTCTTGGTGAAATTCGGGTTGGGAGACTTTGCCCTGATGGCAGTTAAAGCGCTTTATGGGGAAACAAAGACGCGCATAGTCAACCCGGATTTTGAATCCGTATCTTTTAGTATAAGCAATGGCACGCGCCAGGGGTGTCCCTTATCCCCGCTTCTATTTATCCTGTTTTTAGAACCACTAGCAATACGTATAAGGGAAGAGGCGGATATTAGTGGAATCAGAATAGGGAAACATGAGTTTAAACTATTAGCATACGCGGACGATATAGTAGTAACATTCACAGAGCCGGCGACATCATGTCAAAAGTTCTTGGACATTCTGGAGGAATTCAGTAGAATCTCCTACTTTAAAATAAATCAAACTAAGTCCGTAGCTTTGAAAAGAGGATTAAAGATAGAAGATAGGGATGCTCTAGAGCATATGCTACAGTGTAACTGGCATTCAAATAGTATCACCCACCTAGGAATCAAATTCTCATTCCAACTGGGTAAGTTGATTAAAGCTAATTTAGATGAAACCATTAATAAAATAAACATTACCTTGACCAATTGGAAACAACTAAATTTATCATGGTTAGCTAAAATTGCAGCTATCAATATGAATATCATCCCAAAAATCACTTACTGTCTGAGATGTATTCCGGGAGTGCTGGCATATAACTACATCAAAAAAATACAAGTGCAGCTAGATAAGTTTATCTATGGTGGGAAGAAACCCCGGGTGGGAAAAATAATAGCAAATCAAAAGGTCGAGAAAGGTGGGTTAAACTGCCCCTGTATATTAGATATTTACCAACAAATTTGTATAGCACATCTTATTAGCTGGAATTTGATAAAGGAACAACCTAGATGGATGGAAATCGAGGAGGCCTTATTAAGAAATATTAAGATCCACTCCGTGCTGTGGCTACCTAGCTTGAATGAGACGGTGATTAGAGATCTCCCGAAGAATTTGGTTTCCTTAACCAAATTTTGGTATAGAAATAGACTATCCATGCAGCTAATTAATCTTCCCTCACTGGCTGCCCCAATTGATACACTGGAACGTGGGGGCTCTAACCCAATAATTACATCTCTGAAAATCAAGGGTGACACACCCACAGCAAAACTGTTTGAAGATGGACAACTTATAGACCTACAAAGGATGAGTAGGAAATTCGGAGATATAAAATTAACTTGGCTAGAATATGAGTGTATTAAAAAAAGACTAGTAGCCTGCGGTTACAGGATCTCACAAAATTTAAAAACAACTAAAATGGAAGATCTAGTGATAAAAAGAGATAATTTACGAACTATTTCGAAATGCAATAAAATTATAAATGAGAACCGTTCACTGAGGAAAAGTTCAGGTTTGATGTATTGGGAATCAATTATGGGAGAAACCTTTGAAGAGATGGTATGGTACCAAAGTTTAAGAATGGTAAAAAAAGCAGCAGGTCTACCAAGGTATATAGAAATGTTTTTTAAGTTTTCGAATAATTGGTACCTCTCTCCCGAACGTATGAATAAAATAGACCCAAAAAATCAAAGAACATGCTGGAAAGGCTGTAATCAGTTGGGAACATCGTTTCATATGTGGTGGGAGTGCCCTAAAATAAACAGGTTTTGGATAGATGCGTGTCAATTAATAGAAGAAATATTAGCTCAAGAAATTAGGTGCTCCCCTTCATTGGTACTGTTCCATAGGAATTTGGAGGAATTCCGTGGTTCAGATGGTATATTGATATGTCACATTCTGTTAGTAGCTAAAAGTTTGATAGTAAAATCATGGAAAAATACCCATGTTCCGTCAAGAATACAGCTGGTGGCAGCAATACGAGAAAATAGAGAGATTATTGATCCCATAGGCAAGAATTGGCTGATGGAAACAGGTACCCGCTTCCCTTGGCAGAAGTGGGATAAATTTGTAAGTTCTATTGGAGTATAGACAAATGGATCATAATTCAGTAATTATAAAAGAGGTAGAAGGGGAGAAGGAAAAAAAAAGGGAGTAGTCAAGGAAAAGACTATAAATCATATAATAGGTAGATTAGGAACCCAAACTCTCCAGCAACAACTTATTGGTAGGTCATCGGTCTGGTACAGTGTGAATGGTGTATGTGTTTCTTTTTCTCGCCTTTTCTTCTCTTATTTTCTTTAGATAATAGTCAAATATTCTGTAAATATAACGAGGTTAAATGGGGGCATACCTTGAATTCATAGGAAAGGAAAAAAAAGGTATGAGTAAAAAAGGAAAAATTTCTGTTCCTATATATACAGACGTTTTTACTGAAAACACAAATATAGGGAAAATGTAGGAAGGCAGATAGTTAAGAAAGAGAAGCGATAAAGAATAATAGACCTTTCTCTGAAAGAGAGGGTAGACCCCGGTCCCTATATAGTGGAAAACTCTCTCACATAATGTTGGAATTAATTTTGGGTGGGGGGATGGCGAAAAGCCATAGTTATAGATGCAAATATTAGAGAGGAGCTAAGATCTGTCAAAGTATCTAACAGAACTCACAGCCCTGGGTTCAAAGAAGCTAAGTGATAATATAGGGGATACAGATGTAATATTTTCTTTTTCTGTATATATATATATATATATATATATATATATATATATATGTATATATATAGGTGTACATATATATATATATATATATGATGTTTAAATCTGGTCTGGAGGTATAAGTTTCCCCCGTTAAGAGGAAAACATGAGGGGAAAGGAAGGAAGAAGGAGTATTATCAGAAGTGTGTTATGAATTGCGATTGTTTGTCTGTTCTGTACTTTGTATTTACATTCTGTTTTTGTACTTGTATTCTTTTGTCTGGAAAAATAAATAAATAAAAAAAAAAAAAAAAAAAAAAAAAAGAATGCACTGAAGACTCATGAATAGGATACAGTATTGCTCGTTAAAGGGCGACAGTAATGTAACAATACTTTGTAGTGCATCACAGCCTATATAAGAAAGTAAACTCTGCAACAATATTTTAATAACACCATTTTTAGTAAAATCCAAATGTACGACAAGAGAATACTTTAATATGAGAACTAAGCAGTGCTTTAAAATCAGGTCATATTTGACTTATGTATTATGTTAAGATACAGCTGGTTTAAAAACATGTAGGAGGAATATGTCACCCCTGGTCTAAATAACATGTAGGAGGAGCATGTCATACCTGGTACAAATAACGCATAGGAGGGGCATCTCACCCTGGACTAAATAACATGAAGGAGGGGGCATCTCACCCTGGTCTAAATAATATGTAGGAGGAGCATGTCATACCTGGTACAAATAACGCATAGGAGGGGCATCTCACCCTGGACTAAATAACATGTAGAAGGGGGCATCTCACCCCTGGTCTTAAATTACATGTAGGAGAAGCATCTCCCTCCTGGTCTAAATTACATGTAGGAGGAGCATCTCACTCCTGGTCTAAATTACATGTAGGAGAAGCATCTTACCCCGGCTCTAAATAATATGTAGGAGAAGCATCTCATCCCTGCTCTAAATAACATGTAGGTGGAGCATCTCATCCCTGGTCTAAATAACATGTCGGAGGAGCATCTTACCCCTGATCTAAATAACATGTCGGAGGAGCATCTCACCCCTGGTATAAAAAACATGGAGGAGGAGCATCTCAGCCCTGGTATAAATAATATGTAGAAGGAGCATCTCACTCCTGGTCTAAATTACATGTAGGAGGAGCATGTCACCCCTGGTCTAAATAACATGTGGGAGAAGCATCTTACCCCGGCTCTAAATAATATGTAGGAGGAGCATCTCACTCCTGGTCTAAATAATATGTAGGAGAAGCATCTTACCCCGGCTCTAAATAATATGTAGGAGGAGCATGTCATACCTGGTACAAATAACACATAGGAGGGGCATCTCACCCTGGACTAAATAACATGAAGGAGGGGCATCTCAACCTGGTCTAAGTAACATGTAGGAGGGGGCATCTCACCCCTGGTCTTAAATTACATGTAGGGGGAGCATGTCACCCCTGGTCTAAATAACATGTGGGAAGAACATCTCACCCCTGGTCTAAATAATATGTAGAAGAATCTCACCCCTGGTCTAAATTACATGTAGGAGGAGCATCTCACTCCTGGTCTAAATTACATGTAGGAGGAGCATCTCACTCCTGGTCTAAATTACATGTAGGAGGAGCATCTTACCCCGGCTCTAAATATTATGTAGGAGAAGCATCTCATCCCTGCTCTAAATAACATGTAGGTGGAGCATCTCATCCCTGGTCTAAATAACATGCCAGAGGAGCATCTTACCCCTGATCTAAATAACATGTGGGAGGAGCATCTCACCCCAGGTCTAAATAATATGTAGGAGGAGCATCTCACCCCAGGTCTAAATAACATGTAGGTGGAGCATCTCATCCCTGGTCTAAATAACATGCCAGAGGAGCATCTTACCCCTGATCTAAATAACATGTGGGAGGAGTATCTCACCCCAGGTCTAAATAATATGTAGGAGGAGCATCTCACCCCAGGTCTAAATAACATGTAGGAGGAGCATCTCACTCCTGGTCTAAATAATATGTAGGAGGAGCATCTCACCCCAGGTCTAAATAATATGTAGGAGGAGCATCTCACTCCTGGTCTAAATTACATGTAGGAAGGAGTATCTCATCTCTGGTCTAAATAACATGTAGGAGGAGCATATTGCCCCTGGTCTAATTAATATGTATGAGAAGCATCTCACCCCAGGTCTAAATAATATGTAGGAGGAGCATCTCACTCCTGGTCTAAATAATATGTAGTGGGAGCATCTCACCCCAGGTCTAAATAATATGTAGGAGGAGCATCTCACTCCTGGTCTAAATTACATGTAGGAAGGAGCATCTCATCTCTGGTCTAAATAACATGTAGGAGGAGCATATTGCCCCTGGTCTAATTAATATGTATGAGATGCATCGCACCCAAGTCTAAATAACATGTAGGAGGAGCATCTCACCCCTGGCCTAAATAAAATGTAGGAAGGAACATCTCATCTCTGGTCTAAATAACATTTAGGAGGAGCATATTGCCCCTGGTCTAATTAATATGTATGAGAAGCATCTCACTCAGGTCTAAATAACATTTAAGAGGGGCATCTCATCAAGGACTAAATAACATGTAGGAGGGGGCATCTCACCCCTGGTCTTAAATTACATGTAGGGGGAGCATGTCACCCCTGGTCTAAATAACATGTGGGAAGAACATCTCACCCCTGGTCTAAATAATATGTAGAAGAATCTCACCCTTGGTCTAAATTACATGTAGGAGGAGCATCTCACTCCTGATCTAAATTACATGTAGGAGGAGCATCTCACTCCTGGTCTAAATAATATGTAGGAGAAGCATCTTACCCCGGCTCTAAATAATATGTAGGAGAAGCATCTCATCCGTGCTCTAAATAACATGTAGGTGGAGCATCTCATCCCTGGTCTAAATAACATGTCGGAGGAGCATCTTACCCCTGATCTAAATAACATGTGGGAGGAGCATCTCACCCCTGGTCTAAATAATATGTAGGAGAAGCATCTCACCCAGGTCTAAATAATAAGGATGAGCATCTCACCCCTGGTATAAATAACATGTAGGAGGAGCATCTCAGCCCCGGTCTAAATAATATGTAGAAGAAGCATCTCACTCTTGGTCTAAATAATAATTAGGATGAGCATCTCACTCTTGGTCTAAATAATAAGTAGGATGAGCATATCAATCCTGGACTAAATAACATGTGGGAGGAGCATCTCACCCCAGGTCTAAATAATATGTAGGGGGAGCATCTCACCCCAGGTCTAAACAATATGTAGGAGGAGCATCTCATTCCTGGTCTAGAAAATAAGTAGGATAAGCATCTCACCCCTGGTCTAAATAATATGTAGGAGGAGCATCTCACCCATGTCTAAATAACATGTAGGAGGAATACCTCACCCAGTTCTAATAACATGTAAGAGGAGTATCTCACCCCTGGTCTAAATAAAATGTAGGAAGGAGCATCTCATCTCTGGTCTAAATAACATGTAGGAGGAGCATATTGCCCCTGGTCTAATTAATATGTATGAGAAGCATCTCACTCAGGTCTAAATAACATTTAGGAGGGGCATCTCATCAAGGTTTAAATAACATGTAGGAGGGGGCATCTCACCCCTGGTCTTAAATTACATGTAGGGGGAGCATGTCACCCCTGGTCTAAATAACATGTGGGAAGAACATCTCACTCCTGGTCTAAATAATATGTAGGAAAAGCCTCTCATCCGTGCTCTAAATAACATGTAGGTGGAGCATCTCATCCCTGGTCTAAATAAAATGTAGGAAGGAGCATCTCATCTCTGGTCTAAATAACATGTAGGAGGAGCATATTGACCCTGGTCTAATTAATATGTATGAGAAGCATCTCACTCAGGTCTAAATAACATGTAGGAGGGGGCATCTCACCCCTGGTCTTAAATTACATGTAAGGGGGGGGGGGGTCACCTCTGGTCTAAATAACATGTGGGAAGAACATCTCACCCCTGGTCTAAATAATATGTAGAAGAATCTCACCCCTGGTCTAAATAACATGTAGGAGGAGCATCTCCCTCCTGGTCTAAATTACATGTAGGAGGAGCATCTCACTCCTGGTCTAAATAATATGTAGGAGAATCTCACCCCTGGTCTAAATAACATGTCGGAGGAGCATCTTACCCCTGATCTAAATAACATGTGGGAGGAGCATCTCACCCCTGGTCTAAATAATATGTAGGAGAAGCATCTCACCCAGGTCTAAATAATAAGGATGAGCATCTCACCCCTGGTATAAATAACATGTAGGAGGAGCATCTCAGCCCTGGTCTAAATAATATGTAGAAGGAGCATCTCACTCTTGGTCTAAATAATAAGTAGGATGAGCATTTCACTCTTGGTCTAAATAATAAATAGGATGAGCATCTCAATCCTGGACTAAATAACATGTGGGAGGAGCATCTCACCCCAGGTCTAAATCATATGTAGGGGGAGCATCTCACCCCAGGTCTAAATAATATGTAGGAGGAGCATCTCCCTCCTGGTCTAAATAATATATAGGAGGAGCATCTCATTCCTGGTCTAGAGAATAAGTAGGATAAGCATCTCACCCCTGGTCTAAATAACATGTAGGAGGAGCATCTCACCCAAGTCTAAATCACATGTAGGAGGAATACCTCATCCAGTTCTAATAACATGTAGGAGGAGTATCTCACCCCTGGTCTAAATAAAATGTAGGAAGGAGCATCTCATCTCTGGTCTAAATAACATGTAGGAGGAGCATATTGCCCCTCGTCTAATTAATATGTATGAGAAGCATCTTACTCAGGTCTAAATAACATTTAGGAGGGGCATCTCATCAAGGTCTAAATAACATTTAGGAGGGGCATCTCATCAAGGTCTAAATAACATGTAGGGAGGAGCATCTCATCCAGGTCTAAATAACATGTAGGAGGAGCATCTCACCCCTGGTCTAAATAACATGTAGGAGGAGCATGTCACGCCTGGTCGAAATAACATGTAGGAGGAGCATGTCACGCCTGGTCTAAATAACATGTAGGATGAGCATCTCACCCCTGGTCTAAATAACACGTAGAAGGAGCATCTCACGCCTGGTCTAAATAACACGTAGGAGGGACATCTCACCCCTGGTGTAAATAACATGTAGGAGGGGCATCTCACCACTGGTGTAAATAACATGTAGAAGGGGCATCTCACCACTGGTCTAAATAATATGTAGGAGAAGCATCTCACCCAGGTCTAAATAATAAGGATGAACATCTCACCCCTGGTATAAATAACATGTAGGAGGAGCATCTCACTCTTGGTCTAAATAATAAGTAGGATTAGCATCTCACTCCTGGTCTAAATAATAACTAGGATGAGCATCTCATCTCTGGTCTAAATAACATGTGAAATGTTAGGCTATAGTTTCACTTGTATGATCAATCTGTAGTTTAACATAAACATTTCCATCAGTTTGTTCTTAAAATATCCATTGACTACAATGTGATTGTGAAGGAAAAAAGTGTAAAATAATGTATGTATATGTAATGTATCAAGGCAAAAAGCACAAATACCTCCTAATACCAGAATGGTTGGAGTATGGCGGGGGACAGAGTGGGATAGAATTCCACAATGCAGATAATAATACAAACGGAGACAAACATCTGCTTTAAAGAGAAGCTATAAGAGAAGAAATATGTGGAAAGGATACAACCAACGAACGGTTTCCTGCAAATGAAAAAGACAAAATAATTAGTGTTAATATAACATTTTAAATGTCTCCTCCACAACAAAAAATACTACTTTTCCTATTTTAGGTGAATGTAAATCAGCAATCTATTGCTCATTAGAACAAACTTGAATTACTAACAATTTATTAGTCAGATTACAGTGAACTCATATTTGCAACTATGTTTGTACCAACAATATAAAGGCACCCATACTGACCACAATGGTATTTCAATATACAAGATGATTTTTTGGAAATATCATAGATGCTGTGACTGTTTTGCAAACACCGATCTATGAGAACATACATGTAAACAGATTACTGTAAGTCTTAATTAGAGGATCACAGACTGATGACTTTCTAAGACCACAAAACAAATGCATACATCAGCATTTACATCCTTTATATACTAAAAGGCATCTGCCACTTTATGTGTTCATTAAAGGGATATGGAAAGTTCCTGGATTTTATTAGGTATATAATATACCTGTGTATCTATTTGCTTTTATGAACTTTATTTTTGTCAGAAGTGCTTATAAGATGTATTTTTACTGCCTTAATTCAAACAAATATTACCTGCTTGGGTTTGACCTCTGCAACTCACGAAGAAACAGACTCAGAAGTGTATTATCTCATATTAACCAACCAGTGACCCTCTCTCAACAACAACCTGTAATGTTCAGTTGAGACCTGGTCCCTGATAGGCTAGTAAAGGGCATATTCTGCAGTGGGCAGACCCTTGCATGGACTATTTGTTTAATTGTAGGCAGTACAAGCAGAGCATATAATAACTTCTTAACAAAATAAAGTACATAAAATAAATAGATACACAGGTATACTATATAAATCCAGAAAACATCCATATCCCTTTAAGCAGTTTGTGATGAGTCAAATTATGTATGCCAGGTCAAATTATCATAAATAATGGCTGTCTACAGTAAAGCAAAATTATATATAAAATGTAATTAATTAAATGTTAGGCTATACTCCTATAGTGCTTAATTGTCAAGTCGTAGAGCAGAAAATCCAGTACTGGTCCACGAAGGCTCTCAGCAGTAATCAAGTGGTCCATCAAAACACTGGTGAATTTCTAAATGGTCCATCGTAAGAAAGACATAGAACCATTAGTCTATGGAAAAAAACACTGACATTTTATGACCACAGAAATAAATGTGCCCAAATATGCAGATTTAGAGACAGTAATGTATATTTTGTCCTTTCCAGGACGCTACCTTGTCATAGTGAAGGGGCTTGTGTACTGAGATGATCATGAGGCTAAAACTCAAATATTTTGGCCATATCACGGGAAGACAGGATTCTCTAAAGATGACTCTGAGGCTTGGAAAGATTGAAGGCACAAGAAGAAGGGGATGGCAGAGATGGATAGATGAGGTCATTGAAGCAATGAACATGAACTTGAGGGAGATTAGAGGGGTAGTGGCTAACAGATGTGCCTGGTGTGCTGAGGTCCATATGGTCATAGACAGCTGGACATGACTAAACAACAATGTATATCAAGATAATTTTTCAGCTAAATCAAAATAGAAATAAGGACCTTTCCTGTTTGCCGAACGAAATACGCAAGCTACAGTTTCTGCTGAACGGGGAACCATGTTAATGAATGGGGACAACAAGTAGTGGGTGTAGGGGTTAGGGTTAGGTTTTAGAGTTAGGGGTTAGGGTTAGGTTTTAGAGTTAGGTTTTAAAGTAAGGGGTTAGGGTTAGGTTTTACGGTTATGGTTAGGTTTTAGGGTTAATGGTAAGGTGTTAGGGTTAAGTTTTTTTTGTTTTTGAAATTGCACAGTAGCAGCAATGTCCGTATTGTGATGGAGTGCCCAGGAAGCTGCTCGCAAACCAAGAGTGATGGGCACATTGTGGCGGTCAGCAAACAGGAAATATCCAAAAATAGTTTTCAATGTTGTTTAAAAATAATGTAAAGACGACGGCTTGTTTTGTGGTTAATTCACAGATGAAAGTTAAAGGACCACTGAAGTGTTATATTTATGGTCTGCTTTTTGGAAGAACTTGGCTCCATAGGATAACCTGCTACAGAAAGATTAAGATGTTACAATTAGTCATCTAAATACAAGTTTTCCCCTAAAAACATTTATATTCGGCTCTACACATTTTGTGTGCTTGGTTCTCATTGTATTTCTCTAATAATATCGCAAGTATGCATGAGCTATATCACAAACATTATAAAAACTGCAATTATCTGTTAACTGACACCAAGTAATCTTAGCCTTAACTGTATTATATTAGGAAGGCCCCTATTATTCACCCAAAAGTGAGTACTGGGCCTGGTTATAGGGGGTTTCATGCTAGTAACCATAGCAACGCGTCTTAGCTCACCTCTCCTGATCAACGCCATCTTGTATAAACGAGTCAGGCTTCGGCTACAATCGGACTAGATCGGCTATCTCCGTCAAAATCTAAAACCCGGCTACTGGCAGCCATGTGATAGCAAGATGATTCTTTAGCGGCCATCTTTGTTGTGGGCATAAAGTTCCTGATGTTTTTGTTGACATATTATAGTACTGAGTTCAGTTATAATATGTATTTTTTTTTTATTCACTGGTATATTATATGAAATATTTCCAAAGAGAAATGGCAACGCAACATCCAATCTTTGTAAAACATTATTGCGCATGCGCATCAGATACATCACGCTCGGGTGTGTCCGAATAGTTCCGGCGCCATCTTCGGCGCTGTTCGGCTCTATTCGGGCATTTCCGTGACGGAGACATAGAGGAACGACTTGATATCGCGGAGCGCTCGGGTGTTTCCGAGGTTCACTCTCGGGTGTTTCCGGAAGAGAGTTCGGTCGTTTCCGTATGGAGGAAGCCTCCCGGCTCGGGCTGTCAGAGGCGGCTGCAGCGGTGGCTGCTGTAGCTGCTGCTGTGAGGGATGGGCCGGAGGTCACCTCGGTGACAGTCATGACTGGGCCTGAAGCCAGAAGCGCTGCCGGGAACGGATATACGGGTGAGGAAGGGTGTGATATCTGGGTATGGCCACGAGGGGGAGCTGTCACTTTAGTGTAAAGTCATCTGATATAATGCTATGTGTTAGATGAAGCTGTAATACACTATTACACCACTAGATGACGCTAGATATCATGCCATTTACAACCTGTGACATTTCATGGTGATAAATTCCAATGTATTTATCATGAATACAACTTTTGTGTGTTTGGTCTGGCAATGCCACCTGTCTGTTTTAATCTAAAGCACCCTGTGAATACTTTTTTTCATATGAATTTTGATTTAATGAGCGTAATAATAGCCACTAGGTGGCGCGGCTGAGATGTCAGTTTAAAGTTAGTAATCTGCCAGTAGCCTAACCCCTAATCCTAACCCTAAACCCTACGAAATTCATTAATGTGCCACCTAGTGGCTAATATTACGGCCAGCCAACAGGAGAGGTCCGGATTCTATGTTGCCACGTACCTTGCTAGAGAGGACTCTGCGCTGCCACGTACCTTGCTAGAGAGGACTCTGCGCTGCCACGTACCTTGCTAGAGAGGACTCTATGCTGCCACGTACCTTGCTAGAGAGGACTCTGCGCTGCCACGTACCTTGCTAGAGAGGACTCTATGCTGCCACGTACCTTGCTAGATAGGACTCTATGCTGCCACGTACCTTGCTAGAGAGGACTCTGCGCTGCCACGTACCTTGCTAGAGAGGACTCTATGCTGCCACGTACCTTGCTAGATAGGACTCTATGCTGCCACGTACCTTGCTAGAGAGGACTCTGCGCTGCCACGTACCTTGCTAGAGAGGACTCTATGCTGCCACGTACCTTGCTAGAGAGGACTCTGCGCTGCCACGTACCTTGCTAGAGAGGACTCTGCGCTGCCACGTACCTTGCTAGAGAGGACTTTGCGCTGCCACGTACCTGCTAGATAGGACTCTGCGATGCCACGTACCTGCTAGAGAGGACTCTGCGATGCCACGTACTTGCTAGAGAGGACTCTGCGCTGCCAAGTACCTTGCTAGAGAGGACTCTGCGCTGCCACGTACCTTGCTAGAGAGGACTCTGCGCTGCCACGTACCTTGCTAGATAGGACTCTATGCTGCCACGTACCTTGCTAGAGAGGACTCTGCGCTGCCACGTACCTTGCTAGAGAGGACTCTGCGATGCCACGTACCTTGCTACAGAGGACTCTGCGCTGCCACGTACCTGCTAGATAGGACTCTGCGATGCCACGTACCTGCTAGAGAGGACTCTGCGATGCCACGTACCTGCTAGAGAGGACTCTGCGCTGCCAAGTACCTTGCTAGAGAGGACTCTGCGCTGCCACGTACCTTGCTAGAGAGGACTCTGCGATGCCACGTACCTGCTAGATAGGAATCTATGCTGCCACGTACCTTGCTAGATAGGACTCTGTGCTGCCATGTACCTGCTAGATAGGACTCTGTGCTTCCACGTACCTGCTAGAGAGGACTCTGTGCTGCCACGTACCTTGCTAGAGAGGACTCTGCGCTGCCACGTACCTTGCTAGAGAGGACTCTGCGCTGCCACGTACCTTGCTAGATAGGACTCTATGCTGCCACGTACCTTGCTAGAGAGGACTCTGCGCTGCCACGTACCTTGCTAGGGAGGACTCTGCGCTGCCACGTACCTTGCTAGAGAGGACTCTGCGATGCCACGTACCTTGCTAGAGAGGACTCTGCGCTGCCACGTACCTTGCTAGAGAGGACTCTGCGCTGCCACGTACCTTGCTAGAGAGGACTCTGCGCTGCCACGTACCTGCTAGATAGGACTCTGCGCTGCCACGTACCTGCTAGAGAGGACTCTGCGATGCCACGTACCTGCTAGAGAGGACTCTGCGCTGCCACGTACCTTGCTAGAGAGGACTCTGCGCTGCCACGTACCTTGCTAGAGAGGACTCTGCGCTGCCACGTACCTTGCTAGAGAGGACTCTGCGCTGCCACGTACCTTGCTAGAGAGGACTCTGCGCTGCCACGTACCTTGCTAGAGAGGACTCTGCGCTGCCACGTACCTTGCTAGAGAGGACTCTGCGCTGCCACGTACCTTGCTAGAGAGGACTCTATGCTGCCACTTACTGCTAGATAGGACTCTATGCTGCCACTTACCTGCTAGATAGGACTCTATGCTGCCACGAACCTGCTAGATAGGACTCTATGTTGCCATGCCCCTGCTAAATAGGACTCTATGTTGCCACTTACCTACTAGACAGGACTCTATGCTGCCACATACCTGCTAGATAGGACTCTGTGCTGCCTTGTACCTGCTAGAGAGGACTCTGAGCTGCCACGTACCTGCTAGAGAGGACTCTGAGCTGCCACGTACCTGCTAGATAGGACTCTATGCTGCCACATACCTGCTAGATAGGACTCTATGCTGCCACATACCTGCTAGATAGGACTCTGAGCTGCCACGTACCTGCTAGAGAGAACTCTGAGCTGCCACGTACCTGCTAGAGAGGACTCTGCGCTGCCACGTACCTGCGAGAGAGGACTCTGCGCTGCCACACACCTGCGAGACAGGACTCTGCACTGCCACGCACCTGCGAGATAGGACTTTGCGCTGTCACGCACCTGCGAGAGAGGACACTATGCTGCCACGCACCTGTGAGAGAGGACACTATGCTGCCGCGCACCTGCGAGAGAGGACACTATGCTGCCGCACACCTGAGAGAGAGGACCCTATGCTGCTGCGCACCTGCGAGAGAGGAACCTATGCTGCCGCGCACCTGCGAGAGAGGACACTATGCTGCCACGCACCTGCGAGAGAGGTCTCTGCGCTGCCACGCACCTGCAAGAGAGGACACTATGCTGCCACGCACCTGCGAGAGAGGACACTATGCTGCCACGTACCTGCTAGAGAGGACCCTATGCTGCCACGCACCTGCGAGAGAGGTCCCTATGCTGCCACGCACCTGCGAGAGAGGACTCTATGCTGTCACGCACCTGCGAGAGAGGACTCTATGCTGCCACGTACCTGCGAGAGAGGACTCTATGCTTCCACATACCTGCTAGAGAGGCCTCTGCTCTGCCACGTACCTGCGAAATAGGACTCTGTGCTGCCACGCACCTGCTAGAGAGGGCTTGGGAGCTCTGCACTGCAATGTACCTGCCAGATGGGGCTCTGCTCTGCCATGTTCCCGCCAGATGGGGCTCTGCATCGCCATGTAACCAATAGATGGGACATTACTACTGCTTTCACTCCTCAAATATCTCTCACTGTTGACAATGTCATCATCACTCCCACCTCTCTAGCCCGTTGTCTTGGGGTTATACAAAAAACATCTCTAAATTACGTCACTATCTTACAGAAGACACAGCTAACATTCTAATGCACTCACTCATCATATCTCAACTCAACTACTGCAATTCACTCCTTGCTGGCCTACCCATCTCTCGTCTGTCTCCCCTCCAATCCATAATGATCCTCCGCTAGATTCATCTTCCATACTAAAGGCTTACAGCCTTATTATATTGCAATTCGGCCAATTAAGTAGGGCTCTATATAAGCACATAGCATTTTTTTACAGAAGTTGTTAGAAAAAAAAAAGTTAGTGAAGACCTTGCTTTTGGATAGAAGGTCACTAACTAAAAACTTCTGTAAAAAAAATATGCTATGTGCTTAAATAGAGCCCTATTCAATTTGCCGAATCGCAATTTAATAGAGCCCTTTTCAATTTGCCGAATCGCAATTTAATAAGGCTGTCAGTGTCTGCAGCTCCTCTCTGTCAGTCACTCCACTGGTTTCCCATATCCTCCAGAATACAATTTAAAATCATGATCCTAACATATAAAGCCCTCAACAACACCTTTTATATCTCTGCTCTGGTTTCAAAATATTCTCCCATTCACCCCCTTCTTTCTGCTAACGACCTTCGTCTTTTCTCCTCTCTTATCACCTCCTCTCACTCCCACCTTCAAGACTTTTCTCATACTGCCCCAACTATCTGGAACTCCTTGCCCCGCTCCATAAGATTATCTTCCTGCCTCAAAACCTTTAAAAATATCACTACTGTATCCAATAAATGGGTCTCTATGCTGGCATGTACCTGCTAGATAAGCTCTGTTCTGCAATGTGCCTGATAGATAAGGCTCTATGCTGCCAAATACTTGCTTATTGGGCTGTACTTCCATGTACCAGCTAGATATATGAGCATGTTCTTTAGTTAAATTGTGTACAGCAACTTCCAACAGAAGTTTTGAGAAATTCAGAACCAGTTCTGGACCAACCTCACAGAAAGAACTCAGCGATGCACAGGTGTAGGCGACTACAGAGGCTTTTATGAAGCCATGAAGGCGGTGTACGACCCTTTGCACTTGGTCTAAAGCCCATTGCGCAGTGCAGATGGTCAAACACTCCGTACAGACATGGAGTTGATTCTGAACCAGTGGTCTGACCACTTTCATACAACTATTCTGCTCCAACTGCGTAGTTTCAGTCTCAACTCTCCGTCACATTCAACAACGGTCAATGAAAACAACTGGGGGAAATCCCTACTCTTGAAGAGACTGTAAAGCTATTGAGCAGCGAAAAAATGGTAAGGCAGCAGGAGTTGATAGGATCCCAGCAGAGATCTGGAAACATGGGGGTCCAGCACTTCACGCTAAGCTCTATGAGCTCTTTGCTGCTGATGACAAGGCAAACAGCCACAGGACCTTTGTGATACAATCATCATCAACCTATACAAGAAGAAGGGAGAAAAGTTAGACTGCTCCAATTACCAGGGGATAGCTCTGCTCTCAATCGCGGGGAAAATCCTAGCAAGAGTACTCATCAACAAAAAGGTGCCCACTATCGCAGAAGAACTCCCCCCCAGAGAGTCAGTGTGGCTTTAGAGCCAACAGGAGCACCACTGACATGTATTTTTTTCTCTCTGGCAGCTCCAAGAGAAATGCAGAGAACAGAGCAATGGACTTCGCATGACGTTTGTCGACCTTACCTAAGTGTTCGACACTGTGAGCAGGAAGGGTCTGTTGCAAATCCTGGAACGTATATGATGTCCTCCCAAGTTCCTCAACATGAAGACCAGCGTGGCCAAGTCAGGCACAGCCACGACCCGTCGGAGCCCTTTCCAACAAGTAACAGAGGGCATCATGGCTGTATCCTTGCACCAATTCTGTTCATGCTATTCTTCAGTATGATGCTGCAAAGGGCCACAGCATCTTGCTTCGCTGAGGCTGCCAAGCTCTTCGGTCTAGCTTGAAGAAGTCAGAAGTTCTCCACCAGCCTGCACCTCAGGACGTTTACTGTCCTCCTCGCATAACTATTGGCGAGTCCGAGCTGAAAACAGACAACCAGTTCACTTACCTGGATTGCATCACCTCCTGGGACGCTAAGGTTGAGAAGGAAATTGACAATAGACTGGCAAAGGCAAATGGTGCATTCGGCAAGTTATATGAGAGGTTTTGGAACAACAAGCATCTGAATAAATGCACCAAGGTCAATGGGTACAGAGCTGTTGTGTTGACCACCCCTACTTAGCGGTTACCTACTGTCATCACCTACGGCTTCATAAGCGCTTTCATCAACGCTGCCTCCGCACCATCCTCAACATCCACTTGAATGACCACATCACCAACACTGAAGTCATTGAACAGGCAGGAGTCACCAGCATTGAGCTTGTACTGTTGAAGAAGCAGTTGCGCTGGGCAGGACACATCTCTAGGATGGAGTGGGATCGGCTTCCAAAGATTGCGCTATACGGTGAGCTCACCACTGGTAATCTTGACAGAGGAAGACTGAAGAAGAGGCACAAGGACTCCCTGAAACATTCCCTTGATGCCTGTCTAAATTGACCATCATCGATGTTCGACTTTACCTTTGGCCCGAACGGCCTGGAAGTGCCATCCACCAGGCTGTCTCTTCTCTCGATAGCACACACAGGGCTGAAGAAAAAAGGAGGCAGAGGAAAATCATGTCACTGTAGCATCCAAACCAGATCAAGCCTTTCCGAGCTACTTCTGTAGTCGGATCTGCCTGTCCCGCATTGGACATCACATTTAGTTGTACACTATCACACAGATACTACATGGGACTGTATCTTAGATGGGACTGTAAGATAAATGGACATAGAAACGTAGAATATATAGAAAACGTAGGATATATAGAGAAGGGTCAAGTTACTAGCAAAGGGTCTCACAGGCTGCTGCTATGGCCCATTCACTGATACTGACACAAATATTAATTAATGCTCTGCACTAAGGTCGAGGGATACAAATAAGGAAATAAATCAAATACATATGAAGAATCTGCATTATTGTAATTCTCTGTTTATAGAGGTGACAGTGTCCAGTGTTGGAGCTCCTGGGGAGAATGTCTACACCACTTCAGTGGCCAGTGCAGCCTCCCTCTCTGATCATGTGCTTGTGAGTATACCTCGTGTGACTGATTGTCAGCTCACTGGGCCAGACACCTTCCCTGCCCCCAGTTTACTCTCAGCACTATATAATGGATTAACCCAATGTTCTGTTTAAACTGTCAATATTGGAGCGATTCATAGGAAATTAAACTCTTCTCTGTCAATACTTTTATGACCCTAAAAGTAGTTGTATTGTTGTCCATCGACTTCCTTTGTTGGGTTGTCTCCTAGAGCTCTTTGTTTATGTTCAGCGTATGTTATAACACTGTGCATCATTATTTTTGCTCTTTTATCCCCAGCTTCTTAGCTCATTCCTCCTTCTTGTTTGACTTTTTGGCGTAGTATATTAGAGAAAGGCCATTTAAAACCTATCATAGATAGAGACCAGTAGGATGGAGCCAAGCCCACACTGCCAAAAAGAAGAGAAGCAATTCTTACTATTGCAAGCACTCTTGACCAGGATAGTAATCTATTTTAAAAGTTAACTTTTATTTTTCTTGTATTAAAATCTTCAGTAATCTTACATATTTTATATTATATTTTGTCTTTTTTTCTTTCATGGGGATCAGAAAGAAAATATAATCTTAGACCATTTCTAAATATATTGGTATAAGTCAATTTGTCCTAGAAACTATAAGGTCTTGAAATATAAAGTTTCTCTACATACTCTGTCTTTTTGCTTTCTAATGATCAGTATCTTTTATAAAATAGTTGTCATTTGTTTTGTAAATGTAATATTTTTTTGTTAAATCTCCATGGTCTATATTCTTAAAATATCCCTTCTAGGCATCCCAAAGAGGGGTAGAATATCCCCCAGCTCTCTAACTCGTTTCCCTAATTTCTCAGAGTCTCTCTGAAACTTTATACTTCAAGACCTTGTAGTTTCGAGGACAAATTAATTTATACCAATATATTGTTGTTGTTCAGTTCTTCCGTCGTACCCAACTTTTGGTGACCATATGGACCACAGCACCCATGCACATTGTCTTTGGTTGTACGTATCCAAATGGTTTTCTTGGCAAAGATACTGGAGTGAGTTGACATTTCCTTCTCCAGTGGACCTCAATTTGTCTGACCATTCGGCTATGACCTGCCCTTCTTGGGTGACCCTACATGGTTTAGCTCACAACTTAATTGAGGTACACAAGCCTCTTCACCATGACAAGATAGTGATCCAGAAGGATCTAAATATATTTTTTTTATTTGTCTTTCTGATCCCCATGAAAGAAAAAGACAAACATCATTTAAATACACCTTTTTTTTAAACAAAATATGTAAGATTCCTACATTTTCTAATACAAGAAAAATAAAAGTTAAATGTATATATATAAGTTTCCTGGGTTTCAAATGTTTGGTAAGAAAAAGGCAGTGATTATCAAAAAAATATGTGTTATATAGATAGATAAGTTCAGTGTACTTACAAAGTTATATGCCTGAAAGTAAAATCCAGCTTTGCATACCCACAGGGAGCTTATATAAGTACACGGAGGAGGGCTGCCAGATACAGAGTTTGACCGTTCTGGTAGAGAGACTTTACAGCACAGCCAGAAACCCTAGAGCTTGATACAAATGTATCAGCTGCCCAAGCCTTCTCCTGATTGGCCAAAACAAATTATGAATTTTATGCTAATTTAGCCTGGGTTTCAAGGGGGTATTAACTCTGATTTTCAGATGCATTCATAATCCAGGAAACTTAGATATGCTTTTAAGTTTTAAAATATATTACTATTCTGGTCAAGAGCGCTTGTAATAGTAAGAATTGCTTCTCCTTTTTTATTTTTGAAAAAGTATTTAAATAAAAAAAATTAAGTAGCACCAATATGGACACGCAACACTTGGAGACCAATGGAACGGGATTGGGACAAATCAAATATACCTCATACATGTTATTGTTCAGTTTATCTTTTTGTGATAGGTTGTAACATGTATATATGTTATAGCCTGTCTCACAGCAGAATTGTACCAATTTGTAAATCAGCAGGTATCGCCCCTCACTTATGGGTGTCTCTTCTTTGCAGTCCGAGAGAGCGTCTCTTCAGATTGGAGACAGTCTGAGCACAGAGAAGGCGACACTGATTGTGGTGCACACTGATGGGAGTATTGTGGAAACACAGGACCTGAAAGTGCCAACAGCCCCTATGACCCCAGGTACTGATCTATAAGGGAGATCACATGGGGATGTATAATAGGAGATGTGGCGATCATGTGCAGAACATATCATTAATATATATATAAATGTAATAAAGCAATGGAGGCTTGGAAGAAAGGGGCTGGTGGTCCTGTGTCAGACCCAGGTCCATCATATTGACCACCCCTGCAGTAAATTCTCAGTACTATCTCCGTGTAAGTGAACTCTACAGCTCTATTTCTAGGATCAGACGGGCCGTCCACGCCACTCTCTCCTGGGCCAGAAAAAGACGGAACAAAATACAATTGGGATCAGTCTGTGTACGATAACGAGCTGCCGGTGCGCTGCAGGAATATCAGCGGGATCTTGTACAAGAACCGGTTGGGATCAGGTACAGGAACCTTCTTACCAGACACATCAGGAATGTCTGTCTCCTAATTTCGTCCCTTTAAAGATACCATGTTGTCTGGCTTCAGCACTTCCTTCTAGCTTAGAGCTTGAGGGTGTGTGCTTAAAGTCATATTTAAGTTTCCTGGGTTATGAATGCATCTGATAGAAGAGAATCATCAGTGTATGGAAACATTTTTTTTTTTTAACCAAAGTAAACATTATTATACTTACCCTAAATTTTGCTAAATCACTTGAGTTTTCAAGCAGTTGATTTTGAGAATTAGCACCCCTAGAAATCCCTGATAAAATTAGCATAAAATTCATAATTAATTTTATCTAATCACAGGCAGCTATAACATTGTTTCAATCTGTGATGGCAGTTTGTGCAGTAATGCATCTAGTCTTGTTTAACCCTGCACAAGGAAGCAAAGATGAGCTGGACAGTGTCCTGTAGATCTCTGCATTGTGCTGCTGTTGGCTTGAAGCTTAATATAGGGTGAAAATCCATACCCAAATACAGAGTTTCTATTGGTAGGTTCAATGTGCCTATGTAAGCAGCTCTGGGGGCGTGGAAAACGTGTTATTAGAATGACTTAATGTAATGTGTGTTTCTTGTATAAGCATTATGTGTTGGATTAGGAAAAGGAAATAACAAGGAAACATAGATATATCTTTCAACTTATGTTTATGTCACTCAAGGTTTTAGTATTTAATGCCTTCCCATTCCCACTCACATGCTCAGTAGGCAGCATACAAGATTCACTGCAATCCCTGCTCTTGCAGAAACATAAACTTCCCTCTCGCTAAAGGACTACTGTATAATTAAAAATATATATGTTTGAAAATGTTGATTGTCTAAATGCATAATTAAGCAGGGAAAAGTCATTAAGCTTGTTTTTGATTAGGAAAAAAATATGTTGATGCTTATTTTGGTCTCTGGAAGCATCCATGATTCGTTGGTGGAAGAGGTGTGTATGAGGCAGTCATTTATATTTCTAGAGAGCAATCGTTGCATTTCCCGATGCAAGCAGTGTGCTTCTGGGTCTGTGAGGGGAAAGGTTGTGGGATCAAATCCAGTAAAATCCAATTATCTAACAAAGATAATAAAGAAATAACGTAACAAACACAAAATTGATTCTTCTACTTCTAAACGTTCTTAACAAAACTCTTTAAAAATCCGTTTTTGGCCATGATTTACAGTTTCTGATATCGTTAGTTTATGACATGTATCACAAATACATGCCTTTGTTTCTTGAACTGCAATGGTTTTAACCTTCGCCAATGCATCATGGATACCTCCAATGACCAAAAAAGGCATTAACATAATTGTTTTGAATTCAACTTGATTTATGACATTTTTCTTGCGTTTCTTAGTCAGACTCACATAGAGTTACACCAGATTCAGGGAGAACTTTCCTGTTTTTTGGAATATGCATCTCTTGGAATCAAATGATTATCTACATATATGGGTAATGATTAACATTTCTGTGGCAGGCGGGCGAGGGCGCTGTGTGAAACACATGGACGGCTGGTGCACCCCAACTGAGTTTGAAGCCATGGCGGGCAGAGCCAGCAGCAAAGACTGGAAGAGAAGTATCCGGTACGCTGGCCGACCGCTGCAGTGCCTCATACAGGTCAGTGTCAGAGCATGCGTATTACGGTACTACTGGACGGTGGAGGCTTCTATCGCTCTTTTGACCACTATATATTAAATGATTGTTGTGAAGAACATCCTCCCCACAAAAGCTACTACACAAGCTAGGAACCGGACCATTGCTGATGAGAGGCAGTAACCTTGAAACAGTGCTGTCTGTGGTTAGGTTTCCTGGCTTGAAATGGTGCTTGGATTAAAGAGTGAAGCCTTTGTGGGCATATTTGCATGTCCCTGCCCAGGTTCCCAGAATGCAGTGAAATAGGAATTCTGAGCAGGAAAACTAACCAACTTGTTTTAGACATTCAAATGTGAACATGAATGTACTATTTACTTACTGTGTGTATATATATATATATATATATATATATATATATATATATATATATATATATATATATAAAATCACATATAATAGTTGTCAAACTACGAATTGTCACCGCGCTTGGGACGCATTTGCGGAGGTGGAGGCTTTACGGCACCTTTTACAAGCGGTTACAAGCACCCACAGAATCGGGACTTTGAAAAAATATATGTAACACACAATCACTAAATACTGATTTACACAAAAATATACGAGCCGCTGGACATAGAAAAAAAAACATTACGAACTCGCAAAAATACGACCTTAACGGCGAACCGCGCACCTGAAAACATTAAAAAAACAATAAATACACACTTAAATGACATAAAAAGCTTACCCACAGCAAGGGGGCATCCAGGACATCTGCAAGGGAAGTTACACCTCGATTTAAGTCCAAATTACCGAGTTTAGACCCACGAAAATCCCCTAAGCGAGAGAAAAAATGGCCGCCGAAAACGAGGCTACAGGACCCTAAAGCCGCAAAACACCACCAAGCACATACAGCTTTTCCAAAAAGACGTACGAGGTACAAGATACACTTTTAGCAAGGCTCACAATGAGCGCCGAAGGATCTCACACCACCGAAAAACAGCATTACCTGCATTAAAATTTTATTGCCCCGTCATTTTTGACGGGCAAGTCGCTAGTATTTATATATATATATATTTATATATATATTTATATATATATATATATTTATATATATATATATATATATATATATATATATATAACGAGTGAGGTAGCCGTGAATATCCAGTAATCCAGTTGAATAATCAAAGTATTGCATATATGGTGGGCAAAAGATAGAAGCCCTCCACCATACAGTAGTACAGTAAATAACTAGTACATCTGTGTTCACAACACAAGCTGGGATCCCGCCCCATGCTGATGATAGGCAGTAACCTAGAAACGACTGTCCGTGGTTGGGATTCCCGGCTTGTGTATAATCCAACCTTGGCTTTGCATAAAGCTTAAAGGAAGCCATGTTTGAAATGGTCATGAATTGAAGAGCGAGGCATTTGTGGGAACATTTGCATGTCCCTGCCCAGCTTCCCAGAATGCAGTGTAATAACTTTCTTAAAATTCTGAGCTGGAAACAGGTTCCTTAACTTGTTTTAGACATTCAAATGTGAACACAGATGTACTATATATATATATATATATAATGTGTGTGAGTATAGAAAGCCAGTGTTGTGTAGTCGTGCCTTGGGCTAACTGTACCCCTGTATTGCAGGATGGCCTCCTGACCCCTCATGCGGCGTCCTGCACATGTGCAGCCTGCTGTGATGACCTCAGTCTGGTAAGGGACCCTCCTGACACATTGCTTTGGGATTGTCCCTAAGCGGCACATCTAGAGCCCACTAACTGAAGAGATTAGTGGGGAAATTAAACTTTGATAAAAACCTCTTAAAGGAGCATATATAGGATAGTCTTTGTAAAGTAATATATTAAATTCTTTAAGCATAATTTTGTTAAATTTCTGTGTAATTACTTATTTTTTTTAGTATTTATATGATAAAGGAGAGGATAATGGCCAGTATAGATTAGAATAACGCTAAGACTATAACAATTACACTTTGCTGTGACTATTATTATTTATTCAGTTGGACACCCAGTGAGAGAGGCTCTTGATAAAACATGCTAGAGAGAGGGAGCTCCTTTATACATAATTTTATGCTTAAAATACCCACCGTTCAAGATGAATTATCTAAAACTCACAACCAAAACCACAACCAACTGCAATTATATTTATTTATACTTGTTTTTCATGTATGGTGTAGTTAGGACCTTCGCTGTGCTTCCCATTTCCAAACTACATTTTTAAAACTTTTGTAATCTTTGCTGACACTTTAATTGGTTACAATTTTCTCAGTTACTAATAACTGATTTACAGGGACAAACAACTCCGATATTATTAACTGACCATTACAGCACTAAATTAGGTGACTGTTTTTTTTTTTCTTTAAATTAGTTTTTTAATTCAAACGTTTTAAGTAGGTGATTTAATTATTTTTATCCTCCACAAATGTAACTGTCATAATAAAAGTGCATTTTATCTACTTCTATGAAGCCTCCGGAGTAACAGCTTCTGGAGCCTCACCAGTCTGCAAGTTCTTTCATGTTGGGTTCCATGTTGTACAGCTATGCCCTAAAGCCACACCCACTGGGAGGGGCTTCACACTAGCAGTGTCTCATAGTCTCTGCTGCAGGTGACATGCTGTGTAACTGAGCATCACGAGACACTTATAGTGTGAAGCCCCTCGCTGTTGGTGGGACTTTAGGTTACATCTTTATTTGAAAAGAGAAAACCACCGGGGCACATTATCAAATACCCTTTAAAACAGAAGAGTATTTACTAACAGAAGGGTTAGACAGCTGGATTGTACCACTGATCACAACTGATCTTATCTGACATCTGCTATTGGTTCCCTTACAGAGTGGTCCTGTGCGTCTCTTTGTGCCCTACAAACGGCGTAAGAAGGAAGGAGAGCTCCAGACCATGCCTACAAAGAAAGATCCTACAAAGAACATCACCCTACTGCCTGGCACGGCTTCAGCTACATGTAAGAGCCTATGGGGAGGGATGGTCACCAAATCACATGCACATGTTTATCACAATCAAGTATAAATGGTAATGAGCACACAGTACTGATGGAAGTCATCTAGAGATAGTGGTTTGTTTGGTTAAACAAGTATATTCCCAAACCCTGGGCTTCCATTTGGTACGACCAAGACAATTACTCCAAAAGGTTACAATCTGAGGTAACCTGGAAAGAATTTGGGTTCATGAGGCTTGTTTTAGGCTCTTGCAAAGAGGTTTTGGACCCTGCAATGTGACATTTCATTTTGGAGTCTTGAGGTCCTTTCATATCCCAGATATGTTTCCTTGGCTGAAACTGTTTGAGAAACACTGGATTAAAGTGTTAGCTAGATCTAGGAGCAATGAGGCGCGTCACCTGTCATTATATCAAAGTGTTTTATACAACACCTGAACCATTTGATCTTTTTCCAGTCACGGTGTCCACCTCTGGGCAAATCACAGCAACGGACTCACTGGCTTTTGAGCGAGCAGCCACTGCTGAGGCATCAGACATCTTGTCCAGTAGCCCCCCACAGGGAGACGTGTACACGGGGGCAACAAGTGAGTCACCACACACTGGATGGATTGTTTCTATAAATATTTGTGGGCCACACCCCATCTCGCTCTCCAACTGCCATTTTGTCAGTTTCGTTTACCTTGTTTTCTTTTCCTCTAGACCTAGATCCTCACATGCCAACACTCTCTGTCTCTGAACTCATATAACTTGCCCACCCACTACCTTGTCCAAACCCACCCATAATTTGTTTTAATTTCTAGTGCGGGTTTAGCACTATCACCTCCATTTTTCACAGCTGATACACCCACAAACGTGCTCACTAATTAATCTTCTTCTCTCTTTTCAATTTCTTGCTAAGCTCTTGTTTCTTATTTTAATTGCTTCTCCTTTTGTTTCAATAATAATTATATGCCTACTTTATCTATCATGAAAATATTTATATACATAATGTGTATTTATACATATATATGTATATATATATATATATATATATATATATATATATGTGTGTGTATATATATATATATATATATACATATATATATATATATACATATATATATATATATATATATATATATATATATATATATATATATATACATATTTATTTTACCATTATGATGATTGGTGTGTGTGTACGTACGTGCCCCGCAACATCATTTAGCTTATGATGAGCAATAGGTTGATAGAAGCCCTCCGCCATAGAGTACAGTGAATAAATAGTACATTAGTGTTCGCATTTGAATGTCTAAAAATACGTTAAAAGTGAATGAGAGGCATCTGAAATGTTGTTTTTTTATCATCCTTAACATTTTATATGAGTATAATGATTTGAAAAGGGCTAGGTTGTTTTTGTTTTTATTTAAAGGGCTACTTAGTCCATCAAATTCTATCATGTATTTAAAAGACCATTTTTTAAACATTTCGAAAAGTTTTAAAAGAAATAATTGATACGTAGTGTTGACAATTCACATTAAATATAGACCTTGCGGGACTGATTTCTGTCCTCATAAGTTACATGAAACAAAGGGGCAGTGACCGTGTGTATGTCTAATAGAAAGATGTTTTTTAGGTGAACAACAATAATAGGAATTTCCTTAAGTTGACTAGGACTCGCTATGATATAACTTTAATGTCCTATTTACAACATCATGGAACAACTTATGTGATCAGCAGTGTATTAATTATGAGAAATAATATAGAGAGGGGAAAGTACAGACACCTTTTAATTCTGATCACTAGTCTTAGACCCATAAGCCACAAAAATTAACATACTATATCTAAAAATAATTGAGACACATATGATATTTAGTCTCCCCAATAATTTAAGGGATGGAGAGGAGGGGAAAGACACAGGGGAGGGAAATGGGGTGGGGGGGGGGGCACAAGGGAGGTGGGGTAAAAGACACAGGGGGGAAAGAGACACATGGGAGGGAGAGGGGGTGGAAGAGACACAGGGGAGGGAGAGGGGGGGGAGATACACAGAGGAGGGAAATTGGGGTAAGAGACACAAGGGAGGGGGGACAGACACAGGGGGAGGGGGGACAGGGGGAAAGAGACACAGGGGAGGGGGGAAGAGACACAAGGGAGGGAAATGGAGGGAAGACACAAAGGGGAGGGGGAAAGAGACACAGGGGAGGGGGTTAGAGACATGGAAGGGAGAGGGGGTAAAAACACAGGGGGGAAGCACAAGGGAGGGAGAGGAGGGGGAGAAAGAGACACAAGGGAAGGAGAGGAGGGGGGAAATGAGACACAAGGGAGGAAGTAGACAGGGGGAGAGACTTGCAATTGCGAGGCCCGTGATGAGCGCCGAAGACACTCATTGCGAGGCCAGTAAAGCAGAGGGGGGAGAGGCTCCCATTGTGTGGCAAACAGCATTGCCAGGCTTCACTTTTTTTTGCCGTCATTTTTTATCTGGATAGAATATGCACAGATGATCTCTCTGTTGAGGATGGAAACATCCACACAGCTGGGCAGGCTCTATTTACAAAATGACAGGGGGAGCTTCTCTGCAGTAAGTGGCGAAGGGGAGAGGAAGATGAAGAGGGGCGTGAAGAGGAGAGGAAGAGGAATGGGAAGAGGGGCATAAAGAGGAGAGGAAGAGGGATGGGAAAGAGGGGCGTAAAGAGGAGAGGAAAGGAGATGGGGAAGACCGGCGTGAAGAGGAAGGGGATGGGATGGGGAAGAGGGGTGTGAAGAGGAAGGTGGTTAAGGAAGAGGGGCGTGAAGAGGAGAGGAAGTGGGGTGTGAAGAGGATAGGAAGGAAGGTGGGGAAGAAGAGTATGAAGAGGAGAGGAAGGGCAATGGGGAAGAGGAGCGTATAGAGGAGAGGAAGGGGGTTAAGGAAGAGGGCGTGAAGAGGAGAGGAAGTGGGATGGGGAAGTGGGGTGTGAAGAGGAGAGGAAGGGAGGTGGGGAAGAAGAGTATGAAGAGGAGAGGAAGGGGGATGGAGAAGAGGAGAGGAAGGGGGATGGGGCAGAGGAGTGTGAAGAGGAGAGGAAGAGGTTAAGGAAGGGGGGCTTGAACAGGAAAGGAAGTGGGATGGGGAAGTGAGGTGTGAAGAGGAGAGGAAGTGAGATGGGAACGAAAAGTATGAAGAGGAGAGGATGGAGGATGGGGAAGAGGGGGGTGAAGAGGAGAGGAAGGAGGATGGGGAAGAGGGGAGTGAAGAGGAGAGGAAGAGGGCGTGAAGAGGAGAGGAAGTGGGATGGGAAAGAGGGGCATGAAGAGGAGTGGAAAGGAGATGGGGAAGACCGGCGTGGAGGAAGAGGATGGGGAAGAGGGGTGTGAAGAGGTAGGGGGTTAAGGAAGAGGGGCGTGAAGAGGAGAGGAAGTGGGATGGGGAAGTGGGGCGTGAAGAGGATAGGAAGGAAGGTGGGGAAGAAGAGTATGAAGAGGAGAGGAAGGGGGATGGGGAAGAGGAGTGTATAGAGGAGAGGAAGGGGGTTAAGGAAGAGGTCGTGAAGAGGAGAGGAAGTGGGATGGGGAAGTGGGGTGTGAAGAGGAGAGGAAGGGAGATGGGGAAGAAGAGTATGAAGAGGAGAGGAAGGGGGATGGGAAGGAGGAGAGGAAGGGGATGGGGCAGAGGAGTGTGAAGAGAAGAGGTTAAGGAAGGGGGGCTTGAACAGGAGAGGAAGTGGGATGGGGAAGTGAGGTGTGAAGAGGAGAGGAAGTGAGATGGGAACGAAAAGTATGAAGAGGAGAGGAAGGAGGATGGGGAAGAGGGGGGTGAAGAGGAGAGGAAGGAGGATGGGGAAGAGGGGAGTGAAGAGGAGAGGAATTGGTGTGGAAGAGAGTAGTGAAGAGGAGAGGAAGGGGGATGAGGGGGAGTGGAGGTGTGATCGAGAAGAGGGGTGTGAGGGGGTGAGGAGGGGGATGGGGAAGAGCAGTGTGAAGTGGAGAGGGAAGGCCTAGTGATTGGTTGTTTTTAGGAAATGAATTCTCTAGGATCTGTTCTGTCCCTGATCTTACTAAAAGTACAAAGTTCCAAGTAAAAGAAAATTGTGTTTTGTTTTTTTACTTAATTACTAGCTTTATTTTATTTTTTTCTTTCCCATTGTACATACAACCAAAATAAAAAACATACTAAGAGAAAGACAAAAACATATAAATAATTTTCCATATGTTAATAAGGAACTGTCTAAACAGATGCATAGAAAGTGTTCTTACCCCTCACACTGATTGGGACCCTGTCATAGGGTTAGGTGAGGACACATCCCATATAGCTCTGAGAAGTCCTTCTTGCCAGCTTTAATATGGCGAGAGAAAATCTTCAATTTGCGAGATCGTAAGTCTCTCTGCTGGGAGATAATAGAATTAGGAAAGGATTGCAATAAGCCTCTAAAAACACCATCAGTCCGGAATTTAGCAATGATATCGATTCCTCAAAAATCACGAAATAGAGCAGCAGTGGGTGCAATCCTATTGTAGTGAATACAACTGAACGGCAACTTTTCTTAGTTTTTTTTTACACAGAAAGTAACATTTCTGGTACTAGAGTTACTAATGATAAGTTATATTTTTTGGTACGTCAACAGTTGAATCCATTGTTGGTCCCCTTTAAAGGACTACTGTAGATTTGGAAAAACTTCACATGTTTGTGGAGTATGTAACAAATTAACAATATCAGTACCCATGAGCAACGAAATTAAATTAAAGTTTATGTGTAGAAGGTTGAGTCTTATCTGATAGTGCAGGTTTCTGCACTATCACCTCCACCTCCCAGAGCTGCTTCACCCACTCACTTAATCTAGTTTTTTTTCCAATTACCTGCCAAGTTCTTGTTTCTCCCTTTTAAGTTCTTCACATTTTGTTTCATCAGTCCTTTAGTCTGTAAGGTGACAAGCACTCATTCTTGCAAAGCACTTTGTATAAAAGTGTCATGTGTATGATTGTTAGCTCATTGGTAGGGCCGTCAACTAGTTTGTATTATGTATTGTCATATTCATGTTTTACTGTACCCAGCACTACAGAATATGTTGGTGCCGTATAAATGAGAGCTGATAATAATAATAATTATTATTTGATGTAAGCATATGTGCCGTTAGAAAGGGTTGCGGTGACAATTATCCCACAAAACTTCCTCCTACTACTTGTTTCCTTTTCGCTCACCTCTCATCCACTGATAGATGAAAAAAGCACACCCCAGTGATCTTATCTCTCAGGACCTGATGTGAAAAAAACAAATTGATTCCTCTATTTATAAACAGAAAATCAGAAAATTCAGATTTTGACGACAAATGTTTTATGTCCAAGACTTACACAACTACTAATTCATGACTTGCACTGGTAATACGCACTGGCCCTTTAATTCTCTTCTAATTCCCTTCTTCCCTCTGACGTTCTCTCAATGAAGCTGGTTAATCTCAGACGTGAGACTCCTGTCAGGGTTATATTTATAGATTAGCTTGTTGCCCTGAGAGGTGTAAATTGGCATTATAAGTACAAGCAGCAGAACCTGCAACGTTACCCGTCCCTGTGCTATCTCTGTCTTGTCTCTCACACCCGCCTTCTGGTATTTATTTGTTTCTTCGCACACCTTATCCTCTCATGACTTCAGTTCTTACATGATGGTTCTTATTTCCAGGTTGCAGTTCTCGGTCTTTTTGCTCTGTTCTCTTTCTTTTTTTTATAAAATAAATTATATTTTTTTAACCTAAAGACCTTGGTAGTGTTCTTATAAAGAATAGTCAGGTAGGGCTTGATAAAAAAAAACAACCTTTATTAGCCTTTAACTGTTCATGAAATACTCTGTAAAACACACATTAGTAGCAGACAGTGGTGTAACACGAGCTGCTAGCAATATATACAAATACATCTTCTAGTCTATGACCACAATTGCCCTACAATTGTGATAAGAAAAAAAGCTCTTTATTAATTACCATATTTCTGTCATGTCCCCTTCCTGTATAAGCTCCAGATCTCACAGCCCCCTGAATGAAGTATTGTGTCTGGAGTGGAGCCACCTAGGGGGAGGGTTACCTAAATTAGCATTGTACAACTGCAGCATGATAGTGGGTGAGGACTTGAAAACGTGTTTGTACTTGGCTAGCAACTCCGGCTACAATCCAGCTACTAATGTGTGTAAAGGAAGTGTTTTCCAATTTGGCTCTTTCTCTTGGACTGGTCCACTCAAGCCACAATACTTCATTCATGGCATGGCGAGATGCAGCCTGGGGGATCATTGAACAAATACTGTGTAATTGTTAAATGCGCAGTAACATTTTATAAAGGGTTTGTTTCTTATTAAGCCCTACATAACTATTCTTTAGAGACCCCTTTATAAGGCCACTTAATGTTGAGTCCAGTCTTTTGGTTTTAGAGTTTGGCTCACCAGTTATCGTACATTCAGTTTTCTCTCCCTCTAATTTTATTGTGTTTATTTTTTTTGTATTCTTTCTATATATTTTACTCTCTTTTTATTTTTTATTTCCACTTTCCCTTATCTTCTCCTCCTCCTCCTCCTCATCCTCATCCTCCCCCTCTCCGCCCTCCTCCCCCCTCCTCCTCCATCCTCCTCCCTCCTCCTCCCTTCTCCTCCCTCCTCCTCCCTTCTCCTCCCTCTCCCTCCCTCCCTCTCCCTCCTCCTCCCTCTCCCTCCTCCTCCCTCCTCCTCCCTCTCCCACCGTCCTCCTCCCTATCCCTCCTTCCTCTTCCTCCTCTCTGCCAGATGGATATAACTTAGAGCAGGTAATTATTGGGGAACAGTAGAGTATGTTTTGTGTATACATTATTAAATCAGAGACAATAAATGTGATATCTCTCTCTCTGTGCCCCCCCTCCCTCTCTGCCCCCTCCCTATCTCCCCCGCCCTGTCTCTCTCCCGCTCTTTTCCTCTCTCTGACACTCTTTCCCTCTCGCCTTTCAACTTTTCACTCTTCCATTTCTTTTCCTCTTCCTTTAACTCTTTCCTCCCTCTCTCCCCTATTATTTTTCCCTTCCTCTTTTCCCTAAATCTCTCTATTTCCTCTTCTCTTCTTCTTCCCTGTCTTCCCTCCCTTTCCACTCACATATCACTCTATCTTGCTCTTTTGCCACTCTCTGTCTCTCTTTCTTTCCCTTTTCACACATTTCACTCTCCCTTTTTCTTGTTCTTTCATTCCTTTCTCTCCTTCTTTCTTGATCTTTTTCTCACTCATTATTCCCCCCACTCCCCCTCTTTTTGCCCTGCTGTCTCACTCCACAGTGCTGACCTCCCTCCCAGCCCTGGCTCTTGCCCCCAGTACTCCCACCAAGGACTCCTCCCCTGGTGGCGTGAATGGTCTGGATGTATCGGAGCAGCAGAGGCCATGGATATATCTAGAAGAAATGGTGAACTCTCTGATCAACACGGCACAGCAACTGAAGAGCTTCCTAGAGCAGGCAAAGAGCGAGGTCGCCTCGGATAGGAAAGAGGTGGGTGTGGGTCCATCAGTGGGGCAGGTCATGGAAGGTGGCAAGTAAAACTCAATGACTTCACTTAGAAGCCAATGTCAAAAAGTTTTGGTTTGGGCATAAACAGGCCACTTATTTTTGTCAAAACATGGATTGGGGTAGCAGGCTAAATACACAGGACAATACCACTTCAAAATAAAGCCAAAGAATTTTGAGGGCCCCCTCCTCTTTTTAAAGGAACACAACAAACTCCACAGTTATTGTTGAGAAGAAATGTTCACATATACATAAATGTAATTGCTAACTTAGATGTTATTGTGGCCTTTATATGGAGCGATGTGAAGAGTTATAGGGTGCAAGGAAATGTGTTTTAGGGATTATTTGGAAAACTGAACCTGAAGTTAATGTAGTTTCCAAAAGTTGGTATAATATAAAAGTATAGATAATAACAAGTATTGGATGTTACTAAAAAAAAGCATTTTCCGACAGTAAAACAATAGGGAAGGGAGATGACCAATACAAGACCTGCTGGTGTAGTAAGGTAAAAAAACAACGACTTACCAAATAAAATGTAAAAAAGCGCAGTTACATTGATACACAGCAGGATTTTTAAAACCCAACACGTTTCATCCGGATATGACTTCCTCAGGGATACTATTTTTTTATTTTACATTATTTTATTTTCCTACAGTAAACTAGCATTGGAATTTGCAATATTCAGATGTCAATGAGGTTTGGGTCTGTTGCCTTCAGCTCAAGTCAGCTGCAGAAACAAAAAGATTTATCATACTCAGACCCATGAAGCTGCCCAGTCTTTTTTTTTTTTTTACTTGAGCTGAAGACAATAGACCCAAAGCCCAACTGATATTTACTAATTATTGGCAATGTTCTTTAATTAACAATATAGTATAATCTGTGCCTAGGTGGATCAGAAAGGCAAAGTGAAGAATTATATGATGCAAGGACATGTGTTTTAGGCAGTATTTAGATGCCACAGTAATCGGTAGTATAGGGAGTTGTTATACAGAGCAATAGGAGGAGTTATATGGAGCTATGGGTGCACACCTTTATATAGTAAACATACAAATGTACATGAATGAGTTAAACATACATTACATTCCTCCCATTCTGCAGTCTGGTACTGGACGTTACATCTGGATATATTACTATGCAAACAATTTTAAGCAGTAATAATCCTTGTCCTTTCTCTTTAGAAGGGTCAGGGGTTTTAACCTCGTACTTTTCCCAGAATACTGTACCGAATGTTCCCAGCCCCCCCTCCGTACCCACAACACAGGTCAGCCAGATGATCTGTAATTAAATCCTTAATCTTCTTAGGGACAGGTCCCACTGCGGCCCAGACCTGCTAAATCCTAATGGCTGAACTGCCTTAAAGGGTCAGTCCCTGCCAGGACCAAAGCAAACTGGTGACTGAGACATTCTTTGGTTAATGGGTTAGAGGGACCTGGCAAGCCTGTATTTACACTTACCTCTGTTAAGAGAAAGCAGATAAATAACATGCCAGAAAGGTGCATAAATCCAGACTTTAATAAATCATTTTGTATCTCGTGTTTCTTTAGTTTGTTTTGTAATATTGGCAATTATGTCAATGTGGAATTTCCAAATATTATTGCCAATGATTGCCAATTACCCCCTGAGGCTCTGAATATGTTGTGTTCAATTTAAAGTTGTAGGAAAATGAAAAGACTGAGCATGCCAAGACCCCAGGGGGTATCTAGACTGTCGAGTCACACTTACACACAATTGAGTCACATCGGTATGACCACCTGCTAAGATCCTGAAAAAATGCAGTCTGCAGCACGGACAGCAGTTAGATGGCATGGAAGTGAGTCAATAAGATGCTGGAAGGTTGGCAAGGGTATCTGGAGCCATGTAGACTGCAGTGCATCCGACAGCTGCTGAAGAGTGCATGGTGGAGGATCCATACAGCGTACATGGCGATCGAGGTGGTCCCACAGGTGCTTGATGGGGTTCAAGTCCAGGGAATTTGGAGGCCAGGGAAGTACTTGGAAGTCTTCGTCGTGCTCCGCCAACCACTCCCAGACAATTCTGTCCATATGTCTTGTTGCATTGTACTACTGGAAGATCTCATCCGCTCCAGGGAAGACAGGCAATATGTATGGATGTACTTGATCTGTAAGGATGGATCGATAACCCAATTTGTGGAGAGTGCCTTCCAGAGGTATGAGTGTACCCAGACAATGCCAAGAAAACATTCCCCAGACCATACCACTGCTGCCACTAGCTTGTGTTCTACCAACAATGGTTGCAGAGTGTTTGTTTTCGCGCCGCCACACCAATGGCCATCCAGTTGATGGAGCAGAAAACGTGACTCATCAGAGAAGGCAACCTTTTGCCAATCAGAAGAGGTCCAATATCCGTACTGTCTCGCAAATTGAAGCCATTTTTGCTGATGAACCCTCGTCCGCATAGGTGCAGTGACCCGCCATTTGCTTCAGAGCCCCATACGCCACAAGGTTGGCTTTACTGTCGTTTCAGACACACGTCTGGTAGCCCCCTGGTTCGTTTGGACAGTGTTTTGCTCAGCTGTAGCGTGTTGGTTGGCCCTCACACACCTTCACAGCCGACGTTCACCTCTAACATCATAGCTGGTGCTCAGCAGTTTTGACGCCATTCAATGGTGCCATTTGTCCAGTCACAGCAGCACGCAGGCAGCTCACAAACTGCACTTTCAGAAATACTGCCACACTTGGCCTGGAAGCCAATAATCATCCCCTTTTTCAAAATTGGATAAATTGCTTGTTTTACACATGACAGCGATTGTTGATATGTTTGCAGAATGCCTAGATGTCACCTTATACCCAACATGCCATCACGTGCCGTATTTCTTGGCTACGTGCTGCTGACGTCAAAAGTAGTGGTCATAATAATGTGACTCAGCCCTATAACTTCCAATTAATAAAGTCATTGTGGTCACTTGTAGTTTTAAATTAACCTCCTGCTGTTTCACTTTTTAAAAACTTAATTAATTCCCCCCCCCCATTTTCTACATGTTATCTATTACATATAAGTGTCCTCACACTCTTGGATGGGATTGGTATTGGCCAGTTGCCTAAATCACTATGAGCCGGTGAGTGTTAACACTCATTAGTAATAGATAAGATACAGAGGCAGGGGGGGGGGGGGTCAGTGAGCCTGATTCATAGACATGTATGCATGATAAAAAAAATGCTTTTCCATGTCCCTTTAATTTATTTTTTGACACATCCAACTTGTTACTGTGTTTTTGGCTGGTTACTTGGACACAAGTTACTTTCAGACACAATCCTTAGTGACAGAGGCATCTTAAAAGGATTCTGCTATGGTTGATATCTATGTCACTGAGTCTCCCAGATTTATGACCACTTCATTTTATTTGTTCTCCTGCAGTTTCATGGCCATTTATTTCAGCAGACGGAGGAAATTGATGGGAAACACGAGATTCTCCTGCGGGTAAGGCTGATAATGCTGCATCTTAGTGTTTGCTTTATGTGGCGGGTCCTTCCGCCCATTTTCTACTTCAGATCCTTATTCTCTTGTCCTACACCAGATCGTCTTCTCTGGTTACTGTATTTTGCGGCAGTTCCTTACATTTTTAACACAAACCGGTTGTAGCAAGTACAAAAATGATTAAAATGCTGTGCTGCAATAATGTTAATGAGCAAAAGATATTTTTAGCAAACTAGGCCATTGTTGTGATTAATTAGGCCACCTAGATTATGTGGGAAACATAATAAAGTTGATGAATAAGCACTTAAAATAAGAGAGTATTATTTGTCTCCTTCCTTTTAAAGGCATATCTAAGTTTCCTAGATTCTGGAGAAGCAGTAGTGCATGACAAAATAGACATTGAGTTGACACCCCTGAAAATCCCTGCTAAAATTAGCATAAAATTAATTTTGGCCAATCATAGGCAGGTATACATTTTAATACAATATAACAATCAGTGATGGCAGTTTGTGCAAGAAGGAATCATGGGATGTGTCGTCTCCCTGTAGAATGAAAAAGGTCAGACACTGATCTGTAGTTCTCTGCATTGAGCTGCTGCTTTTGGCTTGAAGGGTTAGTAAAGGGTTACATTCGTACTTGAATGCAGTGTTTCTATTGGTAGGTACACTGTGCCTATATAAGCAGCTCTGGGGGTGTGGAAAACAAGTTTTATTTTTACCTAAAATAAATCTTTATGTGTGTAGGATGACTGAAACTTTAATCTCAGTCATGTCTTTCCTCTCTCTTTTAACTCCTTTCTCTATCATTTATTATTCTCCTCTATCTCTCTAATCTTCTTACTGTCACCTCTCCTTCTTCTGTCTCTACTCTCTCCAATCTATCTCTCCCCTCTTTCTATTTCTGTCTTTCTCTACCTCTCTGCCCCCATTTCCTCTTCTTCCTCTCCTCACTCTCTCTTCTTTCTTCTTACTGTCTCCATCTCTCCCTTTTCTTCTCTCTCACCCCATTCCTATCCCTTTCCCCTCGATCTCTCTCCCCATCCTTTCTTCTCTCTCTCTATTTGACTCACTCTATCCCCTCCCTTTTGCTCTCTCCCAAACCTCTTCTTCTTCTTTAATACATCCACTGTAGTTTGGTAAATAAATATATATTCAGAGGAGCCACCGTACACGGCTAGTCTGTCTGTACTTTAAAGGACCACTATAGATTTGGAAAATCTTCATATGTTTGTGATGTTTGTAACAAAGGAATGGCATTACCAGCTGTGTAAGCTGTGAGCATAAAAGCTTTTTTAGGGAAAATCTTTATTTTAGTGCTTGGAGGATGCCATGTTCTTGTCTTTTTGTCTGAGTGGCTCTGTTCTCCTTACTGGAAGGAGAAGTGAGTGAGGTGTATGTGATAACTCATTGGTGGATATGGATAAGATTTCATCCCAGAACACCTTCTCCTTCCGTCCCATAGGCTCAGTAGAGACATCCTGCATTGCTTGCCCTGCATCAGCCTTCTTGTGCCTTAAAAAGGAAGTATGGCGGCTTCATGCACTAGCAAGCTCTGTTAGAATTACGTTTTTTTATAAAATGCTTTTATGCACATGATTTACATAACTACTAATGTTTGTTTAGAGGTTCCTTGGTGGTCCTGTGGCTAGGATTCGGTGCTTTCACCCCTGCAACCTGCAGTCAGATGTCACTATCTCCAGTTCCTCTGATTCCACTCACGTTTCTATTCCTTTGAGGAACAAAGACAACATGTCTGTCATCATTAAAAGCAACTGAATACACCAGCTAAATATAACAAATATCTGCGTGTGCTGTGTGTAATCTGATGTCACACATATGTATAGTAACATGTTCAGGACGTGTAGCTGCCACTATAAGTAGCTGATTTCACACATTAACGGGGCATTTTGACCTAAAAATAATGACTTTTTATTTTGGCGCTGCCCCTTGGGATAGTGAAAGACAGAAGGATTTAAAGTGAAAATCCATTTTTCTCTCTCTATCTCCTTTTTTTTTTTCTTTCTTACAGTCATTTTTTTTGTTTTTTTCTCTCTCTTGCTGTCTCTTTTCTCTCTGTCTCTTTTTTCTCTTTCTAACTGTTTCCATCGATCTTTTACCATTTCTCTTTAGTTGTCTATTATTTATATTTATATCATGTTCTCTCTTTCTCTTGCTGTCTCTTTTTCCTTCCTCCCTCTCTCTCTCTGTTTTTCTTTCTTTCTCTTTCCCTCACTTCCATGTTTATCTCTGGCTGTCTCTCTTTTTTTTTTCTCTGTCTTTTTTTCGCTTTTCTTTCTTAGTCTCAAGTTTATCTATTCACTCTCTGGCTGTTATTTTTTCTTCATATTTTCCTCTCTCTTTCTTTTCTCTCTCTCTGTCTCTGTCTCTCTCACTGTTTTGCTGTGTTTCTCTCACTTTTCTTTTCTTCCTTCTTATTCTCTCTCCATCTCTTTCTTTCCCTTTTTCCTCCCTTCTCTCTGTGGCTATTTATCTTTTTTCCTATCTATCTCCTGTTTTTTTGCACTTTATGTTGTATTCTGTCATTTCTGCCTTGCCCCTATTTCCTCTCTCACTCCTGACCTCTCTGTCTTGTGGTCTCTCTTGCTCTTCCTCTGCTGTCTCGTTCTCTCTCTCACTATCTATATATAATCCATATTCCTTTGTGTATATAATGTACATTTGCACCGCCTGTCACAGACGCTCTCGCCCCCCTCCTCTCTCGCTCCTGACCTCTCTGTCTTGTAGTCTCTCTTACTCCTTGTCTCTCTACCTCTGCTGTCTCGTTCTCTCTCTCACTATCTATATATAATCCATATTCCTTTGTGTATATAATGTACATTTGCTCCGCCTGTCACAGACGCTCTCGCCTCCCTCCTCTCTCTCTCCTGACCTCTCTGTCTTGTGGTCTCTCTTACTCCTTGTCTCTCTTCCTCTGCTGTCTCGTTCTCTCTCTCACTATCTATATATAATCCATATTCCTTTGTGTATATAATGTACATTTGCACCGCCTGTCACAGACGCTCTCGCCTCCCTCCTCTCTCGCTCCTGACCTCTCTGTCTTGTGGTCTCTCTTACTCCTTGTCTCTCTTCCTCTGCTGTCTCGTTCTCTCTCTCTCACTATCTATATATAATCCATATTCCTTTGTGTATATAATGTACATTTGCACCGCCTGTCACAGACGCTCTCGCCCCCCTCCTCTCTCGCTCCTGACCTCTCTGTCTTGTGGTCTCTCTTACTCCTTGTCTCTCTTCCTCTGCTGTCTCGTTCTCTCTCTCACTATCTATATATAATCCATATTCCTTTGTGTATATAATGTACATTTGCACCGCTTGTCACAGACGCTCTCGCCTCCCTCCTCTCTCTCTCCTGACCTCTCTGTCTTGTGGTCTCTCTTACTCCTTGTCTCTCTTCCTCTGCTGTCTCGTTCTCTCTCTCACTATCTATATATAATCCATATTCCTTTGTGTATATAATGTACATTTGCACCGCCTGTCACAGACGCTCTCGCCTCCCTCCTCTCTCGCTCCTGACCTCTCTGTCTTGTAGTCTCTCTTACTCCTTGTCTCTCTACCTCTGCTGTCTCGTTCTCTCTCTCACTATCTATATATAATCCATATTCCTTTGTGTATATAATGTACATTTGCACCGCCTGTCACAGACGCTCTCGCCTCCCTCCTCTCTCGCTCCTGATCTCTCTGTCTTGTGGTCTCTCTTACTCCTTGTCTCTCTTTCTCTGCTGTCTCGTTCTCTCTCTCACTATCTATATATAATCCATATTCCTTTGTGTATATAATGTACATTTGCACCGCCTGTCACAGACGCTCTCGCCTCCCTCCTCTCTCACTCCTGACCTCTCTGTCTTGTGGTCTCTCTTACCCCTTGTCTCTCTTCCTCTGCTGTCTCGTTCTCTCTCTCACTATCTATATATAATCCATATTCCTTTGTGTATATAATGTACATTTGCACCGCCTGTCACAGACGCTCTCGCCTCCCTCCTCTCTCTCTCCTGACCTCTCTGTCTTGTGGTCTCTCTTACCCCTTGTCTCTCTTCCTCTGCTGTCTCGTTCTCTCTCTCACTATCTATATATAATCCATATTCCTTTGTGTATATAATGTACATTTGCACCGCCTGTCACAGACGCTCTCGCCTCGCTCCTCTCTTTCTCCTGACCTCTCTGTCTTGTGGTCTCTCTTACCCCTCGTCTCTCTTCCTCTGCTGTCTCGTTCTCTCTCTCACTATCTATATATAATCCATATTCCTTTGTGTATATAATGTACATTTGCACCGCCTGTCACAGACGCTCTCGCCTCCCTCCTCTCTCGCTCCTGACCTCTCTGTCTTGTGGTCTCTCTTACTCCTTGTCTCTCTTCCTCTGCTGTCTCGTTCTCTCTCTCACTATCTATATATAATCCATATTCCTTTGTGTATATAATGTACATTTGCACCGCCTGTCACAGACGCTCTCGCCTCCCTCCGCTCTCACTCCTGACCTCTCTGTCTTGTGGTCTCTCTTACCCCTTGTCTCTCTTCCTCTGCTGTCTCGTTCTCTCTCTCACTATCTATATATAATCCATATTCCTTTGTGTATATAATGTACATTTGCACCGCCTGTCACAGACGCTCTCGCCTCCCTCCTCTCTCGCTCCTGACCTCTCTGTCTTGTGGTCTCTCTTACTCCTTGTCTCTCTTCCTCTGCTGTCTCGTTCTCTCTCTCACTATCTATATATAATCCATATTCCTTTGTGTATATAATGTACATTTGCACCGCCTGTCACAGACGCTCTCGCCTCCCTCCTCTCTCGCACTGCATGTCATTTGCTAATTTCGTATTCTCACCTCTGCATCTTCGCACCATCTCCTCTTCCTCCCATGTTGCATTTCCTCGTCCCCTCTTACACTAACCCCCTTTCCTTTTGTCTCTCACCATATCTCTCAGATACCTAACTGATCTTTCTCTGCAGCTGCACAAGAATATAAGGGGCTACTGTAGTTTGGGAAAATCTTTAAATGTTTATTAACCAAATCGCATTAGCAACTGTGGAAGCCATGAGCATAAAGACCATGCTAAACGTAACAGGATTTTGTAGTAGGTGCTTCCATCTTAAAACGCTAGTTTAGGACCCTGATGTTATCCTACTTGGATTTGCTCTTCTATTTAGTCATATAGTGGCACCTCATAGTGGCAGTTTATCAGCAGAAATTAATCTTTACCTCCACATAATTATTAGATCAAATTAAAGGGACATGGAAGGTTAAAAAACAACTGCCCCCTATTACTCATACATGCAATGTTTCTTTAGTACTCTATGTACTAGTCAATCACTGACTGGATTGTACATCTAGTACTATAGAGGCAGTATGTTCATGAGTTAGAGGGAGTGAACATTTGCAGGGAGGTTTCAGTGAGTAAAACAGAGCTTTTAAGCACTTGTTATGATGCGTAAATATGCAGATAAATACGTGGATTATTGTAATATTTAGGACAGGGAACCTTCCATCATATCCCTTTAGTGTACACAGCCAGGCGTCCTACTATTATAATGTCAGTATGGGCCACAATGACATCATCACCATGAGTCACAGCGCGATGCACGTTCCAGCACATAGTATTTTTAGACCTGACACCTCACTCATTTTAGCACTTTTTTATTTTGTGAATAACATCTGGCCTATGATATATTAATCACTGCATTATTCCTAATAAGCATAGTAAGCATGCAGCAGCTTAAAGTGTTAGCTTAAAATATAAATTAGATGCAAAGTTAGTTTTCAGGCCGTTTGTTCTCACGTGTGTGCTTATCCTGAAACCCTGTTATTAGTAGTTCAGCAGTAAAATATATATATTACTCTGCTATATACATGTCTCTATCTATCTATCTATGTATCTATCTATCTATCTATCTATCTCTCTATCACTATTTATCTTTGTCGCTATCTACTGCTATCTCTCTATATCTCTATCTCTCTGTATCTCTTTTGCTATCTATCAATATATCTTTATTTCCATTACTATCTATCTCTGTTTTGCTGTATATCCATCTATCCATCTATCTATCTATCTATCTATCTCTCCATTGCTATGTAGCTCTCTCTATCTACTGCTATCTATCAATATATCTTTATTTCCATTACTATCTATCTCTCTGTTTTGCTGTATATCCCTCTATCTATCTATCTATCTATATATGTCTATCTATCTATCTATCTATCTATCTATCTATCTATCTATATCTCTGTTGCTATGTAGCTCTCTCTATCTACTGCTATCTATCAATATATCTTTATTTCCATTACTATCTATCTCTCTGTTTTGCTGTATATCCCTCTATCTATCTATCTATCTATATATGTCTATCTATCTATCTATCTATCTATCTATCTATCTATCTATCTATCTATCTATCTATCTATCTATCTATCTATCTATCTCTATGTATCTATATCTCTGTTGCTATGTAGCTCTCTCTATCTACTGCTATCTATCAATATCTCTTTATTTCCATTACTATCTATCTCTCTGTTTTGCTATCTATCTATCTATCTATCACTATTTATCTCTCTATCTCTCTGTCGATATGTATCTCTCTCTGTCTACTGCTATCTATCTATATCTCGCTGTCAATCTATCGCTATCGATCTATATCTCTATTTATCTCTCTTTTGCTTTATATCTGTATCTTTCTATGTCTATTTCCATTGCAATCTATCTCTTGCTCTCTATCTATTGCTAACTATCTCTCTGTTTTGCTATCTCTCACTCTATCTTTGCTATCTATCTTTTTATTTATCTATCAATCAATCTATCACTATATATATTTATCTGTCTCTCGCTATCTATTGCTATATCTATCTATCTATCTATCTATCTATCTATCTATCGCTATTTATCTCTCTATCTATCTATCGCTATTTATCTCTCTATCACTATTTATCTTTCTGTCCTAATCTATTTCTCTCGATCTACTGATATCTATCTATCTCTTTCATTCTGTATTTCTATATATCCCTTATACATTTTTTCTCTCACTCTCTTTGTACTACTATATTCAGTTTTGCAGTAGAGGGGATGGCATTTACTTTTCTCCCTGCCAGGTTTAGTTACCTGTGATGGACCTTGGATGCAGATTAGATTTCTGCATTATTCTGTTGAAAGACTGCAACATATTTTGGGATTCGGATTACCCTTTAGTGTAAATCCCAGAAAAATCACCCTCTATACTAACAATATATTTCCAATATGGAAGCCCCCAGACTCAAGAAGAATCGGCTACAATTAATATTGTCTCTAGCAATGGTTGTATGATTATAGTTTCCTTTTATGCTTTATCCCTTTGAACACATATGCGCTACTGATTAAATGTAAAAAAAACCTGTTGTGTGGGAAAGTGAGTCTAAATAAAATGATTTAGTGAAATACAAATAATAACATCATGTTCTACATAGTCTATTACTCCAAGTGGAGGGCTCCATAACATCACACGGCATATTATTTTGCAAAGAAACATATAATCTGTCCGGGTGATGGAGATAAAACGTTATTCTGGTGTGAAATAACCTATACAATTTATAAGATTATGGTATTATCACAACGGCCTGGGCATATACACAATTGTTTAATGATGTGCATTGGTTTTACTGCTCATCTTATCGTGCCTATCTAAACTGATCTGTTCTGTTTCTAGCAGTCCTGTGTTAACTGCGGAAGAGAGGCATTAAATGAGTGCACCGGGTGTCATAAAGTCAACTACTGCTCCATCTTCTGCCAGCGCAAGGTAGGGAGTACACCTTATAACACTTGGTTAAACTCAAATACTATAACATCAAATACTATATGGACCTACATTACTTATAATATGCCCCATCTTTTCCAATAAATGTTATTATGTGAATTTTCTTTATATGATACTTGGGAGTCCAGGCCCTTAGAGGGCAATGAGGGATTTTCAGCTAAACACAAATTCTCTTATATGAAACGGTACAAAATATAAGTTTTCGCACTTTTCATTCAATGCTACAAGACCTCTGCATGTTGGCGATATAAGCTGCTAAAGAACAGATGAAAATGTCAGAAATGTACCTTCTAATAATGGCTTCCGGCCTCTATAAATATGGAGTAATAACTGGCAAACTAGGTGAGCTCCATAACTTTTTACATTGATACAGTTGGTAAGTTCTGATAGAAATGCTCTTTCTAATATAAAAGAATTATGTTCAGCTGGAACCTGCTCTTTAACATGGGCCATGGACCTTATTTAGTTCATAGGGTCATCATAGTGTTGTTGTTTGTGTTGAAATCCATTATCTTTTAATTCATAGGATTGGAAGGATCACCAACACCTATGTGGACAGGCATCCACCATCTCAGTCCATGCAGAGGAGGTCCACGTCACAGAGAAAGAGCCGGTTTGATAGGCCACGTGCACCATCTCCATCAAAGTGCCAAACGTTTTTAGTCCACAAATGACATTATTATGACTGAGGAAGGTCAGGATCTGGTTTTGACCTACTGTGGCATCCTTCAAGGACTAGAGTGGTGCCCCATCAAATAATTATCTGACTGTGGACAGAATTTGGTCAGGTGGATCCGATCTGCAGATGTTGTTGTGGAGTCAGATAATACGTGGAGAGCTTTAGAGGTGGTCTTCAGATAGTGTGCGAGATCATCACAATTGACTTGGGTTTATTATGAACATAATCTCCTATGTACATATTTTTTTTCTTTAAGTGAGATTTAAATTCAATGATGCAGGACGACCACAACTTAGTTGTATTTTGTGTTCAAATTATATTTCAAAGTGTTTCCTATGCTAACAATGAGCCATATACTGTACCATAAATATGAAACCTTCTTCCATGCCATAGCTGGTAGCGAAACCACTTTAATGCCGTAGGGGCCAGTACTTGTTTATTTTTTTCTTCTTGTAAAAGACCAAATACTCCTAATAAAATGTCTCTTTACAAAGAAAACCATTGGTTTATCCCCAACATACCCAAATATTCTGATCAAGGACTGCTTCAATGCCCTAACAACAGATCCATATTCAATATTAGGTTTACTTTCAAGGATCAGACTCACTGTAAGATCAATGGGGAGGCAGCTTTAGTCTAACAAGCAGTGCTGAATTCTTCAGGCTCAAGATTATATCAACAATGATCTCCATTTGCTACAGACTTGCTATATTTAAATGGTTTGCCTTGGCAAAAATGGTTTTGCTGTGGGCGAGCCTATGAATGATTATCTGGCCTCTTATGTAAGTGTTGTGAAAACCCTTAAGACCTGACACCCAGTCAGCCCCTTCTGTTTTATTTATAACATTACCACCAGCCCAACTTGAGGGGTTGAATATAATATAGCTGTTAAAATCATGTTAGTGCATTACAGTGGTGCTTAAATAGTCTCAGCTCCAGAACCATGATTTGAGAAATCCCTAGTTGAGCATCAATGGGCCACTCCAAGGGACTCTCACTGGTCTCAGCCAGAGATACTTCTAAAACATGTCCTGTTGGTGTTTGACCCAAGAACTGGAGTGTGAAATCTCTGGGCTATGTTATATTTTGGCTTATTAGTACCTGATTGTGAGGAAAATCACAGTCAGATTGGCATGAGATCTTAAGTTGATACTATCTGTGATATTGTATATGCATTGAAGACCCCTTTGGCATTAAAGAGGTTACTGCTTTTTCTGTGCCAGAAAATACCCAAAGAGCAGCAAAATGGCTAAAAACAATGTTTACAATACTCTTTTTTAATTGTATTTGTTCATTATTGATTTGGACAAATACAACAACATGTAAATAAAAGTATACTATGTATTGTTTTATTTTTAGTATGTGTGTGTTCTGTGATGTATAAGTGAACATGAACTCACATATCCTGCAGATAAGCCGGATCATGGTTCACATATATTTTTTTACATGTGGCATCAGGAGCTCTAATACATATTTTCCTAAATAATTTACTGCTGATAAAAGACTACAACAATAACAAAATTGTATTTCTATTTAAATATAACCCAACGTGTATTTGAGGGGACAGTGTGCTTTTTATACACAAGTGAAGGTTATAATCTGTAAATATTTTCATGTTTCATATTTATGTGCCATTGGACTCTGTTCAGTATAAATACATTTCCATTTCCAATTGTGTTTTGCTGTAAATCTTAAATTAAAAAGTCATACTAATGGATCCTTTGAAATGTGAAGCTGAGGTAAAAAAAAACACTTTAATTAGATCAGGTCCATAGTTTGATAAACACTTATTCACTTTTCAACTCACACCACTTCTTGAAGACACAAACCTCTTCATATCAAATAATCAATTTATTGATCTATACAAACAATTAACTTTGTGGTTTGCAATAAGTGAAATTTTCATTAAAATCAATGTTTACAAATTTGAAATACACTGGGATTCTCCCAAATCTTAGAAGCAACATATGTGACTCTAAGACATAAATAGAACTGATGTAGTAGTAGTCCTAAGAAAAGGTGTTATGCTCCAGGGTTCTGCACGGCAGCATATGGAGGACTTTGGAAAACAATTCTGATTCTCCTGGATTTAGGATACCCATCAGGTCCTCCGAATATGATAATATGGTGTGCCTATGGTAATGGGATATTTATGAAATTAGACTCCCTTAGAGATACAATAAATACCCAATACTACCCAAGGAAATACGTCTGAACTCACTGACATGGTGACGTTATCAGAGCAGATTCTCAATAGATTAATTCTCAGCCCTCAAAACTACAGCAACAGACATTTTTGGTTCTTCCAACTGGAGATGAAACCACCCAACCAATAACAGATGGTTCTTCTTGCTGTTCATGGAACCTTCTATGAAAGTAAAAACAGAATGATGGTGTACTCCCGCCCTAGAAGATCCTTGGAGACCATGTTCATGCCTGCTGGTTTAACTGGATCCACAACTGGCTCATCTGATATTCAACAGCATATCCTGAGCACCTTACGAAAGTAGTTCCTGAATTCAGTGTTGAATATGGTGTAGATAACAGGGTTCAGGGCACTGTTGACGTAACCCATCCATGTGACAATACTTATGAGTGGCTCAGGAATATAACATGTTTCACAAAGAGCCCGAGTAATGTGAACAACAAAGAAGGGTGTCCAGCAGAACAGGAATGCTCCTATAAGACAAGAGAGAAAGTAATGAGTGAGGTAAAGAATTATCTTATTAGTGAAGTGTGCAAGAGAGATAAAGCATCTAAGGCAAGACAGACAATAGCTAGTATTATTAGTTGAAATTTCAATAACGTGGGTCTCCGGTTCTTATGTTATTCTATTATATGCTTACTAACGACTTTCCCGTCAAAAACAACGGCAATAAAAAGTGAAGCCTGGCAATGCTGTTTGCTACACAATGGGAGCCTCTCCCCCTCTACTTTACTGGCCTCACGATGAGCGCCTTTGGCGCTCATCATGTGCCAGGCAATGAGTGCCTTCGGCGCTCAATGCGAGCTTTCCCCCCTCTACCTCTCCCACTGTCTACTTTACTGGCCTTGCAATGAGCACCTTTGGCGCTCATTGCGAGTCTCTCCCCCTGTCTACTTCCTCCCTTGTGTCTCGTTTTCCCCCTCCTCTCCCTCCCTTGTGTCTCCTCCCCCCCTGTGATTTTACCCCCTCTCCCTCCTGTGTCTCTAACCCCCTCCCCTGTGTCTCTTTCCCTCCCATGTGTCTCTTTCCCCCTCGCCTGTGTCTCTTTCTCCCCTCTCCCTCCCCTGTGTCTCTTTCCCACCTGCCCCCCCACCCCCTGTGTCTGTCCCCCCATGTCTCTTTCCCCCATTTCCTTCCCCTGTGTATCTTCCCCCTCCTCTCCCTCCCCTGTGTCTCTTTCCCTCCTGTGTCTCTTTCGCTCCCCTGTGTCTTTTTCCACCTCCCCTGTGTCTCTTTCCCCCCTCTCCCCCCTGTGTCTCTTTTCCCCCCACTCCCCCCCCCGTGTCTCTTCCCCCCCTCTGCCTCCCACATGTCTCTTTTCCCCCTCTCCCTCCAATGCATCTCTTTCCTCCCCCCTCTCCCTCACATGCACCTCTTCCCCCCTCTACCTCCCATGCCTCTCTTTCCCCCCTTCTCCCTCCCATTCATCTTCCCCCTCCCCTGTGTCTCTTTCCACCTCCCCGTATCTCTTTCCACCTCTCCTGTGTCTCTTTCCCCCTGTGTTTCTTTCCCTCCTTGTCTCTTTCCCACCCTATCCCTCCAATGCTTCTTTTCCCCCCCTCTCCCTCCCATGCGTCTTCCCACCTCCATGTGTCTCTTTCCCCCTCCCCAGTGTCTCTTTCTTCCTCCCCTGTGTCTCTTTCCCCCTTGTGTCTCTTTCCACCTCCCCAGTGTCTCTTTCCCCCCCTGTGTTTCTTCACCCCTCTCCCTCCCAGGCGTCTCTCCCCCCCCCCCTCTCCCTCCCATGCATCTCTTTCCCTCCCTTACTTTCCCATACATCTCTCCACCTCCTTCCCATTCGTCTCTTCCCCCCCTCTCCCTCCCATGCGTCTTTCCCCCTTCCCCTATGTCTCTTTCCACTTCCCCTGTGTCTCTTTCCCCCCTGTCTCTTTCCCCCCTGTGTCTCTTTCCCCCTCTCCCTCCCATGCGTCTTTCCCCCTCCCCTGTGTCTCTTTCCACCTCCCCTGTGTCTCTTTCCCCCCCTGTGTCTCTTCCCCGTGTCTCTTTTTTCCCTTGTGTCTCTTCCCTCCCTCCCTCCCTCCCAGGCATCTCTTTCCCCCCTCCCATGTGTCTTTCCCCATCCCCTGTGTATGTTTCCCCCTCTCCTGTGTCTCTTTCCCCCGTGTCTCTTTCCCCCGGTGTCTCTTTCCCCCCCTCTCCCTCTTTGTCTCTTTCCCCCCTCCCTCTGTGTCTCTTCCCCCTCCCCTTACGCGCCTTGCTTTACATCTCCCTCCCATGCTTCTCTTCCCCCCTCTCCCTCCCATGCGTCTTTCCTCCACCCCTGTGTCTCTTTCCTCCACCCCTGTGTCTCTTTCCACCTCCCCTGTGTCTCTTTCCCCCCTGTGTCTCTTTCCCCCCCTGTGTCTCTTTAGCCCCTGCATGGGTGCGACTCGATCGTCCTGCGATCGGATAGTTGTCAAACAGCGATTTGTCAACGACGAATCGCAGTTTGACAATTATAATATGGGATTTTTCATACTCATGGAACTGAAGAGGTCTCAATTAATGAGGAATATAAAACTGAGTTAGTACAATTCATATACTTCAAGGTCATCTTCTGTACACACACAAGTAAATAGAGAAATATAATCATCCATATTACTCTTCAGAACCACAACCCAGTAATAATATATTCATATTTTCAGTCTCGTCTAAGATATTTTTAAAACAGGAGAAAAGTCATTAAAAAAAACATTGGATACGTTGCAGGAGCAATGATGGAATTGAATTTTTTTTTTATACCATCAGTAAACTGAAAAGAGCATGTTATTTATATAATAGATGAAGTATATTTTGTAGATACTAATATACCTTAAATATATCTGAGCATGCAGGCAGGAGTATTAAAGTAATTCTCATTGTGAAATCATGTTAAATGGATTTGCCAGAGTGCCAAACTGTGATTCGCAAACTAATTTATATTTGGAAATGAGAACGCCTCCCACCCACCACCCTGCACAATACCATTACAGGGGTGGAGCATGTATCTCACCTGCGCAAAATGTATGTTATACAAATACATTTGAAATGTATGAAGAACATGAAGAGTCCTATTATATAGTATTAATGCTTTTTAATAATGACCGCAGATGTTGAAGGATACACTGAGGTAGTGGAGATTGGCTAAGAGAATGTTTGCTAGGGTTGTGACCCTGTACAGAAATATGAGTTGTTCTTGCTAATAAACAGTTGTCCGTTTGGATATACATAATTTACGTGTGTTATTCATTCTGGGGAAGGAATAATCCTATACATTGGGGTTATTGATGCTGCACCTGGTTGTCTAGAGTTATAGTCATGCTGTCATGCTGTCTTGGTTCTGGTGGTCCCTTGGTCCTGTTTTGTATGTGAATCTTGGTCTGGGTTTATTGCTGCTACCAGATATATCTACAATAACCAACATAAACTGCTGGGTAGGTCAGAATCAGATTCTGGGCAAGCCCAATTGAAGTAGCAGATCGTGGCACTTAATTTTAAAAGACTCTTCTTGTGTTTTACGTTTTCCATGTTGGCTATTCTCATGATGGCTGTCATGGGGTGGCATAAGCAGGTGCTAAATGGGAGTGGGATTATTTTCTGGGTAATTGAGATACGTTTTTAAGTATGTGAAATCTTCCCCTTTCCTTTATATAGATTACGGCACTAGAAAAATGCTTTTATGCACATGGCTTGTTTATTTTTACATCACAAACATTACATTTTTCTTAAACTATAGTAGTCGCTGAGTTTCATTAGTGACTTACACTAAATTTCTTAAGGTGGGTAGGAAGTTGACTTCCAGAAATGAAACAAAAGATCATTCTGAGTCACTAATATGTTTCACACAGAACTTATTTTTCCCACATAACTTCTCAGTGAACTGTATTTCTACTGTAGCTAAGGATTCTGGGTAGTGACATGCAGATGAGGCTCACACTGGCTTTATTTTAAACAGGATATCTTGCTTTCATAGCTCTTAATTGCTCTACAATTACCTTAGCATTTCAGTTTTCCTTAAATAAATATGATTATTCTCCTTTTCATGCTACAGCATTCATTTATAGGTCTTCTGCCCAATGAAAAAAAGTATATTTTTTCTGACTAAGAGCATAATTAATCAGGAAAAAAGACAGTTAGTTTTTTCATTAGAAAATAATTCATTTTGTGTGTCTGCTGGATCCTGGAGGGGTTCATGATACAATGGTTGTGTGTGAGAGGGGCGTTTACATTTCATAATAGCTTTGGTTGCATTGAATGATGCAAGGTGTCTGTTCTGGGCCGCTGAGGATGGAGTCAATTTCAATCATATCCAATTATCAAAAAAGGTGAGGACCGTCCCACTCTCCTCTCCTTTCAGACCTCTCCCTTCATTCATAACTACAAACACACACCTAAATCACCCAGCTCTCAGCATGTGATGTAACAAGCACAAAATGGATTCCTGTACTCATGAATACAGGCCTCAAAACTTCAGATTTTTCAAAACAAATGCTTTATGAGTTAAATACAAAGCTGCTAATATTGTTAGTTTGTAGCATACTTGACAAACCACAGTCTTTTTCCTTAAATTGCAGTCATCCCTTAAAGTTATATGTAGGTACAGCACCATGAATATCTCATAGAAATATTTCTTATTTTAGTCCAGACACCAAACACCCCATACACATGGAGAAGTCATGTCCGTGGCTCTGCTGTGTGTCAGTCTATAAAAAAGTCTAGAACAGACTTCACCGCTAATTAAATTACATATTAAACAGACTCATTATCTGACAGTAAGGACAAATCAAGCTTTCATATTTCACCTTTTAATGTCCATAAAATAATATATATATATTTTTTTGATGGTTGAGCTTTTGAGAGTGTGTACAGGGACTACTAGGGCTATACTACTACTAGGGTTTTACAACTACTAGGGCTATACTTCTACTAGAGCTATTCTACTGCTAGGGTTATACTACTGCTAGGGTTATACTACTATTAGGGCTATACTACTGCTAGGGTTATACTAATAGTAGGGCTATACTACTGCTAGGGATATACTACTGCTAGGGTTATACTACTAACAGGGCTATACTACTGCTAGGGTTATACTAATAGTAGGGCTATACTACTGTTAGGGCTATACTACTGCTAGGGCTATACTACTACTAGGGCTATACTACTACTAGGGGTAGACTACTACTAGAGCTATACTACTACTAGTGCTATACTACTACTAGGGGTATACTACTACTAGGGCTATACTACTACTAGGGTTATACTACTGCTAGGGTTATACTACTATTAGAGCTATACTACTGCTAGGGTTATACTAATAGTAGGGCTATACTACTGCTAGGACTATACTACTGCTAGGGGTATACTACTGCTAGGGTTATACTACTAACAGGGCTATACTACTGCTAGGGTTATACTAATAGTAGGGCTATACTACTGCTATGGCTATACTACTGCTAGGGCTATACTACTACTAGGGCTATACTACTACTAGGGGTATACTACTACTAGGGCTATACTACTACTAGTGCTATACTACTACTTGGGGTATACTACTACTAGGGCTATACTACTACTAGGGCTATATTACTGCTAGGGCTATACTGCTGCTAGGGTTATACTACTACTAGGGGTATACTACTACTAGGGCTATACTATTTCTAGGGTTATAGAGCAAATAAAAACAATTCACTTTGTGGGTCTCCCCCTTTTAAAATCTATAAACATTTTTAAATATATTAGGATTTTTAAACTGGGGATGAGAGGGCATTATGAAGATGAAGCTGCCCTCCCTGTGCTGCAATGTAATGTACGGGGGTATATTTAGGTTCATGCACCCCCATGCCCATATTACAAATCTGCATTTGCACTTATGAAAATACAAATACAGTATAACACTACATATAGACATGTATTTGCATCTCCACGCATTATACCATGGCACTGAACCAGTATCCTCAGGCAGCCTGCTGCCCTTTGAATATGTGCTGCCCTAGGCCTGGGCCTCTTGGGAAAAAAACACTGCACATGCCACTAGTGACAAGGTATGCAATTTATTTGCTCAATATAGCACACAGTGACTAGCTTTATTGAACCAATAGGCGTCTATAGCAGGTAAAAATGCCGGTGATCTGTTAGACTTTATGTACATATTTGATACTGGCAGAATCTATCTATCTATCTATCTATCTATCTATCTATCTATCTATCTATCTATCTATCTATCTATCGATCTATCGATCTATCTATATCTATCTATCTATTAATCTATCTATCTATTGCAAATATTGTATTTTTGTCAAAGTCAAGGTTATGTCCCATACCCTATAAACTCACAAAGCTAGATTGTAATCAATAAATGTCGGTGCCTGGACAGGAGCAAGGTTTACATTTTATTGTAAGACTGTCTTCTCCTAAACATGTGCAGGGAAAGGGGGTAAGAGTCAAATACTAAACATGCTGATGATATAGCAATCCATTTACACTCTCCCTCCTCCACCATCCTCCCTCTACTAGTAGACAAGGACAACCCATAAGGCTTCAGGCTCATATGAAGTGCTATATAAAGAAACAAGGCACCTTGAATATACAAGCATGGCATTGGTGACAACATTTTTTGAGAAAATATTACATGTAAATATTAATTAACACAGCTGTTAATGTTGGTAGTTTTATTGTATACTTCGCAAATTCGATTTTTTCCCCTAAATTCTAAATATAAGTCTCATACTTGAATTTAAACTACTTCGGTACTCCAATGGCCTTCATTATGTGGAAAGCACCATCAGGGCTTTGAAAAAAAAAAAATATATTAAAGGATATTAAAATATAAAACAATATGTTCTTCAATTAACAATTTATTTTTAAATGTACAAACACATTGAGTTTTTATTACTATTAGTAGAATTAAATGAAAAGAAAAGGGCTGGAGAGAATCAAGTGCTATAAGGAGATAGAAATAAGAAGTATGTACTGTATTTATAGATTAACATTTTTGTGAATTGTACAACTTAAAATTAGTCTTACTAAGTTAATATTACTTACTTGACTGTCTATTACTTTTTTATTTTACTTTTAAAAACAATCATATTATTTATGCAAAATATTGTAATTTTCTAAATGTATAATCATTTCCTAAATTGTTTATCAAAACAAGATTATACATTGTATTTTTACATTAGCTTTTCATTGAGAAATACTAATATAAATGTTGTTTGACTAAGTTTTTAACCTTGAGAAAGCCGCATTGTAAAGACAAAACAATTGTTAATGTTTATATTATTAAATCAGCCTTTGCTGTTTAATATTTTATAGGGTTAGTTTTTAAATATGTCCCAGTGTAGACCTGTATATTGAGTACCTGGATATTTATGCTGATACACTTTATCGTTGACTCCAATGTGGCGGCTACATTTATTCTCCATTGTTTTTACCAAGAGGAAGCTGGTACATACTGGAGGGCTGCCTAAAGAAAATAACTTTCCATTTTAGGCCTCCATCTAATTCAAGTCCTCTAAGTTAGGGCACTGCTGTAAATCATCTGTGGGAGCTTTTTTTTCCCCTAACTTCTACTTCACTTTCACTCTCTCAGCTTAGGGCACTCAGCCCACATCCTTAAATACTGCCTTAGACGCAACAGATTTCTGTGCAGGGAGCAGCCAAACCAAACTTCACAGATGAGACAGGACTCTAGGAGCCAACAGGAAATGGAAACATCATACATCTTATGAGTGGGAAGTGCCGTAACTACTGCAGCAAGGAAACATTATATATATAAATATATATATATATATATATATATATATATATATATATATATATATATATATATAATTTTCTTTTATTTGATAATATATTTTATATAAAAAAGATGTGACAATTGTATTTATAGCTTCAACAGATAAATATGTGTTTATTTTTGATATGTGCTTGTTTAATGATATATTTTGTGTTTAATGATGTTTATGATATATTTATAGACAATGTATTAGAGCATTTCTTCCTAGGCAACATTTTTCAGGATGTATATTAACCCCTTAAGTACTGGGTAGTTTGTTACCCTAGATGTTGTATAATAAAATGGGCATATTAATAACATATCATATTTTTTAATTACATATATGTTAATATCAGACTGTTAAGTGTCTAAACATTTTGAAATATCAACCTTTTTGTAGTGTTTTCTTGGACTCAGCAAAGTTTTTAAAACCAGCTGCGTGTGGTCTTTGGTACACGTAATATCTTCATTTTTTTACAGTGATCCGTAAAGTCTTATTAGCATATGGTTTGGGTGTCAAAGTCTAACTAAGTCCAACTAATTAACAAATAAGTCAATAAGAATTATGTATTGCTTTTCGGCTGTGTCAGTGACTCGTATGAGTTCTCTCGCAATGTTTTAGGGATGGGGGATTAACATAGCAATGTAGGATTTACTGTGCTGCTACGGCCCTTGTAATTGATTTTGCCGGGTTTCGCATAAGGCCCATAGATGCTGTGGGCATCTTTATCTAGTTGTACCTCTTAATTATTAATATGGTGTGTTTATGTATATATTTATTAAATGGTTTCATTACATGTTATTTCTTAAATGCAGATCACAGTTCACATACACGGCCTTAAAATACTGAAATAAAGGCCTCTATATATAATTATATGGTTTCTAGAAAATAACATACATGGTTAATAACTTTCCACAGTTTATAAAACATGTTATACCATCACCTCTGAAATGCTCCTCTAGAGTACAACTACTATTGAGATTTTATGATACAAATGTTGCAATGTTTACACTTATTGATTTGTCACAGTATTTGTAGCTATCGTTACTGCCTTTTCTTGATTTGATACATCTAAGACTGATCATCTGTTAAGTAACTGGTAACAATTTATCCTATAATCTATTATATTTGCAATAAATTATACTACTAGTGCCGAGTAGCTCTCGCTCTTATGATTATTTGTAGAAATTCTTAATATATAGTGGTTAGCTATTTTGGACTTTATATTTACTATATAACATTTTTTTTCTACATTTAATAATTTAATTTTTATGGTTATATGGTATATTACAATGATATTGATTACATTTATGATACCTTCCATTTCGGAAAGATCTTTCATATCGATCAGAAGCCATTTTATGACAGCTACAATATAAAGACCCTATGATTGTAATAGACATCAGTTAAACATTTGATGAGTTTCTATTATTTGATAAGATATTGGATATTGATATTTTTTCTTACCATCTAGTTTGTGAAGAATTTACATTATGTATGTATATATATATATATATATATATATATATATATATATATATATATACATGCTGATGATAGCCAGTAAGCTTGAAACAGCTGTACATGGATTGGATACTCAGCCTGTGTTTATTCCAACCTTGGCTTTGCATTAAAGCTGTGAAATACAGCATGCATAAGCTGAAAGGAAGCCATGTTTGATAAGGGCTAAGGAATGGCATTTGTGGGCACATTTGCATGTCCCAGCTCAGCTTCCCAGAATGCAGTGTAATAACTATTTTCTCAGAATTCTGAGCTAGAAGCAGTTTTTTTAACTTGCTTTAGACATTCAAATGTGAACACAGATGTATTTATTATATATATATATCTCTTCTTCAGAATTGCTACCTTGAAGCTGTGAGCTATACCAGGGTCACCCAAGATGGGCAGGTCATGGCAGAAAGGTCAGACAGTCTGCTGTCTACTGGAGAAGGAGCTGGCAACCCACTCCAGTATGTTTGCCACAAAAACCTTATGGATAAGCAGGACTAGAGACATAATTCTCCCTGGCAGTCTATGGGGTCACGGAGAGTCGAATATAACTGAACAACAACAACAATGTAGATATATAAATAAATAAATAAATATATATATGCACACACATATATATATATATATATATATATATATATATATATATATATATATATATATATATACAGTGTTGGGGGGGGGGGATATTTGAGCCCCCGCTGAGTTTGAACGTTAGTCCACTGACAAAGAAATGATCAGTCTATAATTTAATGGTAGGTGTATTTTAATAGTGAGAGACAGAATAACAAAAAAAAAAGAAAAAACAAGAAAAACCCATGTCAAAAAAGTTATAAATTGATTTGCAGGTCAATGAGGCAAAAAAGTATTTGGCCCCTTCGACTTAGCACTTGGTGTCAAAACCCTTGTTGGCAATCACAGAGGTCAGACGTTTCTTGTAGTTGACCACCAGGTTTGCACACATCTCAGGAGGGTTTTAGTCCCACTCCTCTTTGTAGATCCTCTCCAAGTCATTAAGGTTTCAAGGCTGATGTTTGGCAACTAATTTTCTATGGGATTAAGGTCTGGAGATGGGCTAGGCCACTCCAGGACCTTAATGTGCTTCTTCTTGAGCCACTCCTTTGTTGCCTTGGCTGTGGGTTTTGGGCCATTCTCCTGCTGGAATACCCATCCATGACCCATTTTCAATGCCCTGGCTGAGGGAAGGAGGTTCTCACCCAAGATTTGATGGTACATGGCCCCGTCCATCTTCCCTTTGATGCAGTGCAGTGGTCCTGACCTCTTAGCAGAACCCCCCCCCCCCAAAGCATAATGTTTCCACCTCCATGTTTGACGGTGGGGATGGTGTTCTTGGGGTTATAGGCAGCATTCCTGTTCCTCCAAACATGGTGAGTTGAGTTGATGCCAAAAAGCTAGATTTTGGTTTCATCTGACCACAACACTTGCACTCAGTTCTCTGAATAATTCAGATGTTCATTGGCAAACTTCAGACAAGCCTGTCCATGTGTTTTCTTGAGCAGTGGGTCCTTGCGGGCGCTACAGGGTTTCAGTCCTTCACGGCGTAGTGTGTTACCAAATGTTTTCTTGGTGACTATGGCCCCAGCTGCCTTGAGATCATTAACAAGATCCTCCTGTGTAGTTCTGGGCTGATTCCTCACAGTTCTCATGATCATTGAAACTTCACGAGGTGAGATCTTGCATGGAGCATCAGACCAAGGGAGACTGGCAGTTATTTTGTGTTTCTTTTATTTGCGAATAATCGCACCAACTGTTGTCACCTTCTCACCAAGCTGTTTGGTGATGGTCTTGTAGCCCATTCCAGCCTTGTGTAGGTCTACAATCTTGTCCCTGACATCCTTGGACAGCTCTTTGGTCTTGGCATGGTCGAGAGTTTGGAATCTGATTGATTGCTTTTGTGGACAGGCGTCTTTTATACAGGTAACATGCTGAGATTAGGAGCACTCCCATTAAGAGCTTGCTACCTGTATAAAAGACACTTGGGAGCCAGAAATCTTGCTGATTGATAGGGGATCAAATACTTATTTCCCTCACTGATCTGCAAATCAATTTATAACTTTTTTGAGATGAGTTTTTCTTGTTAGTTTTTTTTTTGTTATTCTGTCTCTCACTGTTAAAATACACCTACCATAAAAAATATAGACTGATCAATTCTTTGTCACTGGACAGATGTTCAAAACAAGCAGGGGATCAAATACTCCCCCCCCCACTGTATATATATATATATATACATATACACACACATATATATATACAGTGCTTTGCAAAAGTATTCCCCGTGGCATTTTTTGTGTTTTGTTGCCTCACAACCTGGAATTAACATGGATTGTTTGAGGATTTGCATCATTTAATTTACAGAACATGCCCACAACTTTGAAGATGTTTTTTTTTTTTTATTGGGAAGCAAATAACAAATAGGACAAAATAACAGAAAAAGTCAATTTGCATAACTATTCACCCCCCTAAAGTCAATACTTTGTAGAGCCACCTTTTGCAGCAATCACAGCTCCAAGTCGCTTTGGATAAGTCTCTATGAGCTTGCCACATCTTACCACTGGGATTTTTGTCCATTCCTCCTTACTCCTTCAAGTTGGATGGTTTGCGCTTGTTAACAGCAATCTTTAAGTCTGACCACAGATTTTTTATTGGATTGAGGTCTGGGCTGTGACTAGGCCATTCCAACACATTTACATGTTTCCCTTAAACCACTCAAGTGTTGCTTTAGCAGTGTGTTTGGGGCCATTGTCCTGCTGGAAGGTGAACCTCCGTCCTAGCCTCAAATCACGCACAGAGTGGTACAGGTTTTGCTCAGGAATATCCCTGTATTTAGCACCATCCATCTTTCCCTCAACTCTGACCAGTTTCCCAGTCCCGGCGGCTGGTGTTATTTGGGTAATGTGTGTGATGGCCAAAAAGTTCAATTTTAGTCTCATCAGACCAGAGCACCTTCCTCCATACATTTTGGGAGTCTCCCACATTCGTGCCATTTTGTTTTTTGCTGAAAGTAATGGCTTTCTTCTGGCTACTCTTCCATAAAGCCCAACTCTATGGAGTGTACGGCTTATTGTCGTCCTATGTACAGATACTCCAGTCTCTGCTGTGGATCTCTGCAGCTCCTCCAGGGTTACCTTAGGTCTCTGTGCTGCCTCTCTGATTAATGCCCTCCTTGCTTGGTCCGTGAGTTTTGGTGGACGGTCGTCTCTTGGCAGGTTTGCTGTTGTACCATGTTCTTTCCATTTGGTTATGATAGATTTGATGGTGCTCCTGGGGATCGTCAAAGATTTGGATATTTTTTTATAACCTAACCCTGACTTATTCTTCTCAACAACATTGTCCCTTACTTGTTTGGAGAGTTCCTTGGTCTTCATGGCAGTGTTTAGTTAGTGGTGCCTCTTGCTTAGGTGTTGCAGCCTCTGGGGCCTTTCAAAAAAGGTGTGTATATGTAATGACAGATCATGTGACAGATTGCACACAGGTGGACATAATATCACTAATGATGTGACTTCTGAAGGTAATTGGTTGCACCAGAGCTTTTTATGGGCTTCATAACAAAGGGGGTGAATACATACGCACATGCCAATTTTCTGTTTTCTATTTCTAAAAAATAGTTTTATGTATATATTTTCTCATTTCACTTCACCAACTTAGACTATTGTGTTCTGATCCATCACATAAAATTCAGATTAACAAAACATTGAATTTAAGGCTGTAATGTAACACAATAGGTAAAAAGTCAAGGTGGTAAATAAGTAAATAAATAGTACATCTGTGTTCACACTTGAATGTCTAAAGCAAGTTAAAAAACCCACTTCCAGCTCAGAATTCCAAGAAAAACAGTTATTACACTGAATTCTGGGAAGCTGAGCTGGGACATGCAAATGTGCCCCACAAATGCCTCGCTCTTCAATCCATAGCCATTATCAAACATGGCTTCCTTTAAGCTTATGCCTGCTGTATTACACAGCTTTAACGCAAAGCCAAGGCTGGATTTTACACAAGCTGCGAATCCTATTCATGTACAGCTGTTTCAAGTTTACTGGCTATCATCAGCATGGAGCGGGATCTCAGCCTGTGTTGTGGACCTTATGAGTAGGTATATATACAGGGAGTGCAGAATTATTAGGCAAATGAGTATTTTGACCACATCATCCTCTTTATGCATGTTGTCTTACTCCAAGCTGTATAGGCTCGAAAGCCTACTACCAATTAAGCATATTAGGTGATGTGCATCTCTGTAATGAGAAGGGGTGTGGTCTAATGACATCAACACCCTATATCAGGTGTGCATAATTATTAGGCAACTTCCTTTCCTTTGGAAAAATGGGTCAAAAGAAGGACTTGACAGGCTCAGAAAAGTCAAAAATAGTGAGATATCTTGCAGAGGGATGCAGCACTCTTAAAATTGCAAAGCTTCTGAAGCGTGATCATCGAACAATCAAGCGTTTCATTCAAAATAGTCAACAGGGTCGCAAGAAGCGTGTGGAAAAACCAAGTCGCAAAATAACTGCCCATGAACTGAGAAAAGTCAAGCGTGCAGCTGCCACGATGCCACTTGCCACCAGTTTGGCCATATTTCAGAGCTGCAACATCACTGGAGTGCCCAAAAGCACAAGGTGTGCAATACTCAGAGACATGGCCAAGGTAAGAAAGGCTGAAAGACGACCACCACTGAACAAGACACACAAGCTGAAACGTCAAGACTTGGCCAAGAAATATCTCAAGACTGATTTTTCTATGGATTTATGGACTGATGAAATGAGAGTGAGTCTTGATGGGCCAGATGGATGGGCCCGTGGCTGGATTGGTAAAGGGCAGAGAGCTCCAGTCCGACTCAGATGCCAGCAAGATGGAGGTGGAGTACTGGTTTGGGCTGGTATCATCAAAGATGAGCTTGTGGGGCCTTTTCGGGTTGAGGATGGAGTCAAGCTCAACTCCCAGTCCTACTGCCAGTTCCTGGAAGACACCTTCTTCAAGCAGTGGTACAGGAAGAAGTCTGCATCCTTCAAGAAAAACATGATTTTCATGCAGGACAATGCTCCATCACACGCGTCCAAGTACTCCACAGCGTGGCTGGCAAGAAAGGGTATAAAAGAAGAAAATCTAATGACATGGCCTCCTTGTTCACCTGATCTGAACCCCATTGAGAACCTGTGGTCCATCATCAAATGTGAGATTTACAAGGAGGGAAAACAGTACACCTCTCTGAACAGTGTCTGGGAGGCTGTGGTTGCTGCTGCACGCAATGTTGATGGTGAACAGATCAAAACACTGACAGAATCCATGGATGGCAGGCTTTTGAGTGTCCTTGCAAAGAAAGGTGGCTATATTGGTCACTGATTTGTTTTTGTTTTGTTTTTGAATGTCAGAAATGTATAATTGTGAATGTTGAGATGTTATATTGGTTTCACTGGTAAAAATAAATAATTGAAATGGGTATATATTTGTTTTTTGTTAAGTTGCCTAATAATTATGCACAGTAATAGTCACCTGCACACACAGATATCCCCCTAAAATAGCTAAAACTAAAAACAAACTAAAAACTACTTCCAAAAATATTCAGCTTTGATATTAATGAGTTTTTTGGGTTCATTGAGAACATGGTTGTTGTTCAATAATAAAATTAATCCTCAAAAATACAACTTGCCTAATAATTCTGCACTCCCTGTATATATATATATATATATATATATATATATATATATATATATATATATATATATATAATTGAACAGTGAAACAGCTGTGAATGTCCAATAATCTAGTAATTTAGTAATTATTAATTTACATATATTTAGATTAATAATGAGTATTGCAATATAATTTGATACCTTTTGTATTGGACAAGCGTCTTATTTATATTGAGAAGTTTTTGAGAGGTTCAACCTCTCTTTATTGAGTCTCAAGCAATACTAACATGAGATAGGACTCTTAGTTTGAATAAAAACAGTGATGCAGAGAGAGTGGAAACAGCATCTGACATCATCCTGTAAATACATATATGGGGAATAAACACAACATAGTAAAGGAAACATATATACACATATTATATACACAGGGTAGGGAGGGGGGAGAGACACAGGGGAGGCGGCATGACACAGAATGGAGGAGGGGGGAAGAGACACAGGATGGGGGGAAGAGACACAGGATAGGAGAAAAGAGACATGGGGGAAAGAGACACAGGGGAGGTGGGAGAGATACAAGGGAGAGAGTGGGGGGGAAGATACACAGGGGAGGAAGAGGGGGAAGCGACAAAGGAGAGGGAAAGGGCGGGAAGAGACACATGGGAGGGAGAGGGAGAGAGAAACAGGGATGCAGCCAGATTTGGGTAGCAGTCTTCCTACCTGCGCCTTTCAGACAGGAGACATCCATTGGGGATTATATTGATCAGGACTACAGTAATCAGTATTTGTGTTCTACTGTTTATTCTGTATATACATGTACCTTATGGTGATTTCTTTACAGGTCAGTGAGCATGAAACATTTTATTGCAGCTTGATTTAACATAAGCAATACCAATATATATTTTCCTATCGATTGGGTTATATTAAGCTTTTAAAGGACCACTACAGCTGAAAAAAAAATGGTTCTTCCTTGCCAAGTATGCACCAAACTAACAATATTATCAGCTGAGTAAGCCATGGACATAAACAATTTTTTGGGAAAATCTGAATTTCTTAAGATTTTTTTTATGAGCACATGCATCCATTTTGTGTTCATTATATCACATCCTTGATGATGGATGTGTTTTTGTAGTTATCAGTGTAGGAAGCGGTGGGGGAGAAGAGAACTTAAAGAAGTCCAGAGCCTTATTTGATAACTGGATAATATTGAAATTGACACCACACCATGTGTTCAGTTTTGTTAAAATGACAATACATATTTAGGGCCCTATTAAATTCGAGCTGCGGATGAAATCGTATCTCGCAAAGGCAGTTTTCCTGCTGTTTGCGAGTACAGAATCTCTCGCAGCCTGCTTTGCGATATGACTGCAAGAAAATGGCCGAGAATAGGCTCCGAGAGAGCTACGTAGCCTTAAATCTATGCATGAGTCTCGCATATCGTAAGAATCCCTACGTGGACAAAAAGTCCACGCAAGGGATCCGAAAGCCTCTACGTGCTGCCTCGGAACAGCCCGAGACAGCAGTGTGAGGCTCCCCCCTGCACCCTATACACATCCCCATGCTGTAGGGGTCTCTATCAGGACCCCTGCAGCACCCCCCACATTAACCCCTTGCAGCGGGGGTCCCCGATCTGCATAGATCAGGCCCCCCGCTGCATTTAAAACTTTTAAATTCCCCGCCGCGGCTCCTTAAAGGGGCCGCGTCACACTATTACCCTATCCCGGCCGCGGCACTTAAAATTAACCCCCCTCTATGCTGGGGGTCCCCATCGGGACCCCCGAAGTGTCCCCACATAAACCCCCTGCAGCGGGGGTCCCCGATCGGCACCGATCGTGACCCTGCTGCGATTCAATTTTAAATTTCCCCCCTCGCGGGTCCTCAAAGGACCGTAAAGGTCCTGAAAGGACTCGCACTAAAAATATTAACCCCAGGCAACTATAATTACCCCATTAACACATGGTGGTCAATCCAGACCACCATAAGGCCTAAATTAACCCATTAACTCATGATGGTCAATCCAGACCACCATAAGGCCTAAATTACCCCATTAACTCATGATGGTCAATACAGACCACCATAAGGCCTAAATTAACCCATTAACTCATGATGGTCAATACAGACCACCATAAGGCCTTAATTAACCCATTAACTCATGGTGGTCAATCCAGACCACCATAAGGCTCTATTTAACCCCATCAGTCCCATAAGGGTATATTATTACCATTATGGGCCTGTTACAACCCAACATTAACCACATAAGTGCCATGATCGTCCTCAAGGACCATCATGACACTAACTACAAACACTACACTATAACCCCCAATAAACCATTTAATCTAAACTAACCCCCCTCTACACTAATCTATTAACACTTACACTACCTACCTACACTACCTACCCCCTAATAAACCTCCCCAACACTCTAATTACAAAAAACCTACAGTACAGAAAACAAAAAACCTACAGTACAGAAAGCAAAAAAAAAATGACAACCCCACCCCCCACTACAGAAAATAAAAAAATACATTACAACCCCACCCCCCACTACAGAAAATAAAAAAATTACACACCTGAAAAGGAAAGACAGATAAACACAATACAATACATACATATAATACATTACATACATTACATACAATACATGACATTACATATAATATATTAAATATAATATATTACATATAATACATTACATACATTACATACATTACATACAATACATGACATTACATATAATATATTAAATATAATATATTACATATAATCCATTACATACATTACATACAATACATGACATTACATATAATATATTAAATATAATATATTACATATAATACATTACATACATTACATACAATACATGACATTACATATAATATATTAAATATAATATATTACATATAATATATTAAATATAATATATTACATATAATATATTACATATAGTCCAAATCAAATACCCCCTATCTATCTAACATACAATCTATTTAATTTAAAATAAATCCTAACTATATCAAATACATCCCCCTAGCTATCTAATATACAAAAAATCCTAACTACATACACAGACCCTAATTCTAAAATAAAATAAAATAATTACAGTCCTAACTACACAGACCCTAATTCTAAGCTAAAATCAATAAATTAAGACCACTTACCTTTAAGATGTTGCTTCAGATCACTAACCTATGGGTCAAACAAAAAAAAAAAAATAGTACAAAACATTAACATCCAATAAATAAACTTTCTTTACATTCTAAATAATATACTCACCTTTACAGCTTGTCCCGTCACTGTTTAGCTCCTCCGGCGCGGCCCTGTTAAAAAAACAAAACACAATACATGAATACATTAATACAATATATAAACAATAAATAAAATACACATATAAACAGCTAAATATACATTTAACTTACCTCCCCGCGATGTCCCCTGCCTTCTCTCCTTCAGCCCCGGCTGGGCCGCGGAACCATCCGCGCTCTAAAAAAAAACAAAAACTAACGGAGGTCTGCACTGGCAGTCTGCGCTAATGAACCTCCCGGAGTCGTTTCCGGGAGGAAAATTGGCATTGGCGGCTTGTGATTGGCTGAAAAAGCTGTCTATCAATTTCAGCCAATCAAAAGTCGTCAATGTGTGAGCCAATCAGGATGGGATACACCCCAATATCCCACCCTGATTGGCTAAAACACTTGTCTATCTTTCTGGGAACCAATCACAAGGCTCAGATGCCTTCAGCCAATCACTATGGGATACACCCCCACAGAGTGATTGGTAGAAGACATCTGCGCATCCTGATTGGCTCCTACATTGACGACTTTTGATTGGCTGACAGCTTTTTCAGCCAATCACAAGCCGCCAATGCCAATTTCCTCCCGGAAACGACTCCGGGAGGTTCATTAGCGTCGGGGAGGTCTGCCAGTGCAGACCTCCTGTAGCGGAACCCATCACTGTTTTACCCTGTTTTATGATTATTCTTGGTTAAAATATGATCCTACAATATGTATGCTGGTTGATGCTCTGCAGAATATTAGCCAGACTTTTGCAGACCTAGGCTAATAGATAATCCTATTACAGAGATTCAAGAGATAAGAAAGTTGTAAAGGATCCTTGCATTTTCCAAAGTGTTTTAATTCTCTGATAAGAACAAAGAGGTGTAATTGAATCAGTGTCTGATTGTATCAAAGTTGCCAGGGAGGTGTGACCCCCCTATTGTTCTCTTTGTGTGTATTGTGTGTAGCCAAATATGGGCATGTGTATTGTCTGTGGCCAAAGAGATGTATATATAGTTCTGCAATAACAAAATAAAGTCAGTATTCATTTGACTCCCAAATTGTGTGTCGTCCAATATGGGAGGTCGGGAATGGTGAAACTGTAGTGCCTCGGGGGTATTTTATCGTATACCAGCGGAGATTTTGGACTGCGTGTTCCTGCTCCGTTACACCTCCGTTAGTTTTTTTTTTGTTTTTTTTTAGAGCGCGGATGGTTCCGCGGCCCAGCCGGGGCTGAAGGAGAGAAGGCCGGGGACATCGCGGGGAGGTAAGTTAAATGTATATTTAGCTTTTTATATGTGTATTTTATTTATTGTTTATATATTGTATTAATGTATTCATGTATTGTATTTTTTTTTTAACAGGGCCGCGCCGGAAGAGCTAAACAGTGACGGGACATGCTGTAAAGCTGAGTATATTATTTAGAATGTTTAGAATGTTTATTTATTGGATGTTAATGTTTTGTACTAATTATTTTTTTTTGTTTGACCCATAGGTTAGTGATCTGAAGCAACATCTTAAAGGTAAGTGGTCTTAATTTATTGATTTTAGCTTAGAATTAGGGTCTGTGTAGTTAGGACTGTAATTATTTTATTTTATTTTAGAATTAGGGTCTGTGTATGTAGTTAGGATTTTTTGTATATTAGATAGATAGGGGGATGTATTTGATATAGTTAGGATTTATTTTAAATTAAATAGATTGTATGTTAGATAGATAGGGGGTATTTGATTTGGACTATATGTAATATATTATATGTAATATATTATATTTAATATATTATATGTAATATATTATATTTAATATATTATATGTAATGTCATGTATTGTATGTAATGTATGTAATGTATTATATGTAATATATTATATTTAATATATTATATGTAATGTCATGTATTGTATGTAATGTATTATATGTAATATATTATATTTAATATATTATATGTAATGTCATGTATTGTATGTAATGTATGTAATGTATTATATGTAATATATTATATTTAATATATTATATGTAATGTAATGTATTGTATGTAATGTATGTAATGTATGTAATGTATTATATGTATGTATTGTATTGTGTTTATCTGTCTTTCCTTTTCAGGTGTGTAATTTTTTTATTTTCTGTAGTGGGGGGTGGGGTTGTAATGTATTTTTTTGTTTTCTGCAGTGGGGGGTGGGGTTGTAATTTTTTTTTTCTGTACTGTAGGTTTTTTTGTTTTCTGTACTGTAGGTTTTTTGTTTTCTGTACTGTAGGTTTTTTGTTTTTTGTAATTAGAGTGTTGGGGAGGTTTATTAGGGGGTAGGTAGTGTAGGTAGGTAGTGTAAGTGTTAATAGATTAGTGTAGAGGGGGGTTAGTTTAGATTAAATGGTTTATTGGGGGTTATAGTGTAGTGTTTGTAGTTAGTGTCATGATGATCCTTGAGGACCATCATGGCACTTATGTGGTTAATGTTGGGTTGTAACAGGCCCATAATGGTAATAATATACCCTTATGGGACTGATGGGGTTAAATAGAGCCTTATGGTGGTCTGTATTGACCATCATGAGTTAATGGGTTAATTTAGGCCTTATGGTGGTCTGTATTGACCATCATGAGGTAATGGGTTAATTTAGGCCTTATGGTGGTCTGTATTGACCATCATGAGTTAATGGGTTAATTTAGGCCTTATGGTGGTCTGTATTGACCATCATGAGTTAATGGGTTAATTTAGGCCTTATGGTGGTCTGTATTGACCATCATGAGTTAATGGGTTAATTTAGGCCTTATAGTGGTCTGTATTGACCATCATGAGTTAATGGGTTAATTTAGGCCTTACAGTGGTCTGGATTGACCACCATGAGTTAATGGGGTAATTATATTTGCCTGGGGTTAATATTTTTAGTGCGAGTCCTTTCAGGACCTTTACGGTCCTTTGAGGACCCGCGAGGCGGGAAATTTAAAATTGAATTGCAGCAGGGTCACGATCGGTGCAGATCGGGGACCCCCGCTGCAGGGGGTTTATGTGGGGTCACTTCGAGGGTCCCGATGGGGACCCCCAGCATAGAGGGGGGTTAATTTTAGGTGCCGCGGCCGGGATTGGGTAATAGTGTGCCGCGGGCCCTTTAAGGAGCCGCGGCGGGGAATGTAAAAGTTTTAAATGCAGTGGGTGGCCTGATCTATGCAGATCGGGCCCCCCCCTGCAATGGGTTTATGTGGGGACACTTCGGGGGTCCCGATGGGGACCCCCAGCATAGAGGGGGGTTAATTTTAGGTGTCGCGGCCGCGATCGGGTAATAGTGTGCCGCGGCCCCTTTAAGGAGCCGCGGCGGGGAATTTAAAAGTTTTAAATGCAGCGGGGGGCCTGATCGGTGCCGATCGGGGACCCCCGCTGCAAGGGGTTAATGTGTGGGGGCTGCGGGGGTTCCTATGGACCCCTGCAGCAAGGTGTTCATGTGAGGACACTTTGGGGGTCCCGACGGGGACCCCTGCATTGAGGGGGGGTTAATTTTAGGTGCCTGTGGGGGTTTTGGAGTACCCCCCACGGCAGGGCTTATGTGGGGGACTGCCGCGGAGGTCCCTTTTAGGACCCCCGCAGCAATTGATGAGGAGTGGGAGCCTGCGATATCATCTCGCAGGCTGTCACTCCTCATGTACATTAACGCAGTGTAGATAAGTACGGCCCTGCTGCGTAGCTCATACGTTGCTCGCAGCAGGGCTAATTTAATAGCATTGTAAGTTAGAGAAACTTTGCAGTACGTAGGGCTTAAGTAGAAGCCTCTTATTTACGAGGCTGGAATTTAATGAGGCCCTTAGTATTTATTTACAAATACATCATTAGTTTAATGGGAAAAGTAGGAGGAACTGTGGATTCAGATAAGATATATAACTAGTTCTGCTAAAAAGGGCTGTCTAGAAGCTGTCTCCACAAGTGTTACCCATTAGGCGAACTTGGCAGCCACCTACAGGGGCGCCTGCTTTTTAGCTTAAATCCTCTTAAAAAATACTTTTTTGGCTTAAAAATGAAATACTGCAGTTCACAGACATAGAAATAATATGGCCCACTATCAAATGTATGTTGTTAAAATGGCTGTTATTTGGAAATGTCTGTGATTTGCTAACACAGCAAGATAGCGATAGTTATGCACAAAAAAGTTTAAAATGGTGCGTGGATACCTTGCACACACACTCGCAGGGGCTAATCTACTTTACTGCCTAGGGGCTCCAAAAAGGTAAATCCAGCCCTGCCCTCTAGCTGCATGCAGAATAGCAGTCCCCCATGACGCAAGCAGTCAGGTACATATAAGACTTTCTACTCATCTTACATAGCTGCTAATGTTTTTATCTTTTTATGTATTTCATAAGAATATAACGTTTTTCCCAAACTACAGTGGTCCTTGAAAAGATTATTTATGCCAGATGTTTTTATTGTGTTTGTGTGGGCGGGTTATATTAACCAATAGTGGGAGTTATAGGGAGCTTCTATATGGAGAAGTAGAAATACTAGGAAAGATATATGAATCAATGAGATAAGTTGTAGGGAGCTGATATATGGAGTAATAGGATGAATTATAGAGAGCAGTATATGGACCAACGGATGATTTATATATGGAGTTATAGGATTAGTTATAGGGAACAGTTATATTCAGCAGTAGAATGTGTTATTGGGAGCAGTTAAAAAAACACAGGGGTTATAGGAAGGGGATGTATAGCACAGATTTGTTAAATCATTGGAGATTTTAGTATTTGACACTCACTCTCTTCTCTACACATGCAGCTTGTAAGTATAAGTACAAGCTCTACTCCTGCATAAGGTGTCTCCAGGGATAAGCAGAGGCATCACAAGTTGTTTTTTGTACACACACACAATTTATCTAAGACCTTTTCAGAAATGTAGGTTGCATATATGGTTCTCAACAGCTGGTCCTAGGAACAGTCTCTGAGATCATATCTGCTGGTCTTCAGGAACAAGGAGGGCAGAGTAGGGTCTAACACTTTAAACATATCACTACTAATACCAACTATCATAGTAACTGGTAGAGTACTGATAAACTTTTATAACATACTAGCCACTTGCCGTCACAAATGACGGGATAATATTGTATATTTCTAATCCCCCTCCCTTGTCTCTTTCCCCCCTCTCCTTTTTCTTTTACCCCCCCCTCTCCCTCCCCTCTGGTTCTTCCCCCCCTCTCCTTTGTCTCTTCTCCCCCGTGTCCCTCCCCCCTCCCCCGCCTCTAACTCCCTCTAACAAAACCGTTCAAAATTGGGCGCGAAACGCACTGCTTTTTATGGCTTTAGACGCAATTTGCGAGTCTCATGACGGTGAGGCTCGTAATGTCGAATGTCGGGCCTCGCAATCTGCGACCAAGGCGCAATTTGCGAGCCTCGCCTTGCCCTACAAAGACTCTTCTTGTGCGACCCTCGCAAGCCTTTGCCACGGATTACGAGCCCAGCAAAGCATCTCCATCTCATCTCCTTCGGCCTATGGCCTTCGGCGCTCATTGTGGGCCTCTCTCCCCCATTGTCTCATCGCAAGGCTCGCAATGAGCGGCTGCTCCACTCTTCACAGGCCTCAGCATGCGCTATGCGCATGCGCAAGCCCGTGACTTTGCAATTACCACAACTATATATGTGATTCTAATTAAACTAGATGTACATTTAGTGTCACATGTAGTATTAACCTGTTAAAAATGCTCTGGTACCGTTGGACATTAGATAATAACTAGCTGGTCCCCAGACCAACAAAGCCACTCTAGGCTCTAGACAAATTGCTTACAAAATAATGTTCACCATTGCCTTTAAGGCCTGTTGCTCCTCCTTTTCTTTATCTCGCCTTCCCTTCACTATCTCTTCATTCATATCCCTTATGGTTACCTTTTCTGCTGAAGGATGTGAATGATTTAAACTGAGATAACATTTATTATGTAATCTTGGTGAGGCATGAATAATGTCATCTCAGTTGAAATATTTCATTTTTTTTCACGACCATTCCTTATGTCTTTCCAATTTTTCTTTATAGGTCCATTAAAATCAGATATTTAGTACACAGTGGTGTATTTCTGCCTGGACCAACACGACCCAGGCCTAGGGCAGCACATTCTAAGGGAGCAGCAGGTTGCCACAGGAAATTCCCACCACTGTACATTGGAGAATCTGCTGTACATCCTTATGTTATCATCACATATAATAGTTATCAGTTGTGAGTAATGCCTGCGAGATGCGTTCTGTGCACGATTACTCACAAGATGATTGTCCTGAACCGCGGGTGCAAATGTGCAGGGAGAGAGGGGGGGAAATGGGGGAGAGAGAGAGGAGGCAGAGAGAGAGGTAGGGAGAGAGAAAGAGAGGGAGAGAGAGAGAAAGGGAGGGAATGAGAGAGGGAGGGGAGAGAGAGGGAGAGAGAGAGAGGAGGGAGGCCGAGAGGAAGGGAGAGAGGGAGAGGACAGAAAGAGGGAGGGGAGAGAAAGAGGATGTGGGAAAGGGGGAGGGAGAGAGGGAGGGGGGAGAGAGAGAGGGATCATGGCAGAGAGAGATAGGGAAAGAAAGAGGGAAGGAGGCAGAGAGAGAGGGAGGGGAGGGAGGAAGAGAGAGACAGAGAGCACACAGAGTGCAGAGAGAATGCACTGACAGAGACAGATGGCACAGAGAGAGAGGGATGGCACAGAGAGACAAAGGGCACAAAGAGAAAGAGCGCAGAGAGAGAGAGAGAGCACAGAGAGAGAAGGCACAGAGAGAGAAAGGGTGCAGGTAGATAGAGAGGGCGCACAGAAAAAGAGAGAGGACACACAGAGAGAGAGAGAGGGCGCACAGAGATAGAGACAGCTCAGTGAGAGAGCACACAGAGAGACAGAGGGCTCACAGAGACAGAGAGAGAGGGCGCATGGAGAGGGTGCACAGAGAGAGAGAGACAGCACAGAAAGAGACAGGACAGACAGTTGAACAGAACGTATGACATCATCATTTATGACGGGCAAGTTACTAGTATATCATATAAATATAACTTTTTGCCCATGATCACCTTGAAATAGGATGAATAAGCATTTCTGAACCCATATAGTTTTGGATTGAAGTGATTTTAGAACGAGTAAGAAAGCAAGAGAAATTAGCTGAATAATGAAATAAAACAATTAAACACTTCCAATTAAGGTCCTGAAATAACAACCAGCTTTTGTAATACATCCAAAGAAATATCAATAGCAACAACAAATCTTTAAGGAAAGATCATCTATGTATCTTTCTTACATATAACTGACAATCAGAGAACACAAGGATTGTTTTTTAATTTTGGCCATTGATGTGTAGTCTAAAGTGCAGCCTAACTGCACAAACCAGAAACTTAAATAGACACTGGAATGATCCAAGAAGATACAACAATAACATAGAGTGTCTCAAGAAGTATTTCATTTACATACATATGTTATTAAAGGACCACAATATATTAGCACAAACCTCACATATTTTTGATGTATACAATAAACCAACAACATAGGTAGTGTTATAATCAATGGGTATAAATGCATTTTCTGTAAATTAGTAGAGTATGCTTGTGCATGGAAGCTGCCATGACAGTAATATTTCCTTTTCAAGGCTGGTAGAGAGTATACTGACTTCTGCTGGGCATAAGTATGGGAAGGGGGAAGGTGTCAAATGCTAAAAGCTTATCTGAATCTATCAGTGAATAAACAAATCCCTCCCCTACCACTGCTGAATAAAAAATAAAAACTAGTAGAACACACTCACATACAGCCTTATTAAATTGCGATTCGGCCAATTGAATAGGGCTGTATATAAGCACAGAGCATATATTTTTTACAGAAGTTTTTAGTTAGTGATCTTCTATCCAAAAGCAAGGTCTTCACTAGCTAAAAACCTCTGTAAAACAAATATTTCAATTTAATAAGGCTGTTAGCCTCTAAGACAGCATAAAGTGTCGAAGATACAAAAATGGAATACCCCAGGCAGAAGCAGGGTCCGCTAAAATTAAGAATTTCTCTAATTATGCATTTAAACTCATGGCTTCCATACTTGTGAATGTTTTAAGTCTGTTAAATACTTTGCAAACATACCGTAAATTGTCGATTATAAACCGACTTTTTCAGCACATTTTCTTATGCTGAAAAAGCCCCAGTCTGCTTATACTCGAGTCAGGGTCCCATTTACCTGTTCTCCTATTTTAGGGGCGGCAAAAAATCCTCCTCCTTCTCCCCCTTATCATCATCTTCTTTCCCCCATAACCTCCTCCTCACTGCACCATAATGCTGATGCCGAACCTGACGTCGCAGCACGTCTTCTGTACCGGCATATGCTAATGACGTGACGTCACATGTGCGTCACATCATTAGCATATGCCGGTACGGAAGACGTCCTGTGGAGTCCAGATCATCAACAGCATCAGCTCATCGGAACATAGTAACAAGTAAGGAGAGAGGGGGATAGGGATTAGAGACGGTGCAGTGAGGTGTGTGGGAAAGAAGATGATGATAAGGGGGGAAGGAGGAGAAGGAGGAGGATGATGATAAGGGGGGGAGGAGGAGGATGATAAGGGGGGAACGAGGAGGATGATAAGGGAGGAAGGAGGAGGATGATAAGGACCCTCTTTTCCACCCTTGGCTTATACTCAAGTCAATACATTTTCCCAGATTTTGTGGTAAAATGAGGTGCCTCGGCTTATACTCGGGTCGGCTTATACTTGAGTATATATGGTATGTTGTTTGTTATAATATATATACTTCCTTCAAGTGACTTACTGGCGTGAAATAAGTTAAATGTCCTGCTCAGGAGTTTATGCGCCCATTGATGTTCTTGTTTTTTTATTTTTTTATTAAATGTGTATTTTTTTATTTTCAGTCTGTTTTATCCAATAATGATACATCAAAATATTTCCTATTTTAGAAAAAATATTAAGTTACAGTCAAGCAACTGTTCTGATTCTTCCATCAAACGTAATGTCTTCTCTTTGTTGCTAATGATTCCCAATTACTCTCATGGGGACTGCAATGCTCAACATAAGAAAGCAAAATGGTAACTGAAGAAGACACCTTTTAAAGGCTAACTGATTAAGAATAGATTGCAAGCTTTCTAGGTCATTGCCCCTTCATCAAATCAAGTTCTCCTTTCCTTGGGGAAGTGGCTATTAACCTTTAAAATATATAATCTCCACTAAAATGATATTCTGTTGTTCTAATGCCAGGGTGCTACTACAATTTACCAACTGACATGTTGGACATTGTTCCCTGCATCCAAACAAATGTACAATCAATTTGAGCATGTGCACCCCCCAGAGAATAATCTACAATAATTATGAATTATTACACTCTATCATCATTTATCTTCTATCAATCTATAATCCATTCGTCCATACATTTCTACGTATCAACAGAGATGTATTTAGTTGTGTATACTCCGATTACCCCCCTTTTCATATTGTGGATATTACGGATAAAACCCCTTTTTTTCCATATGGATATATTTCTGCACACTGTTCTGTCGCAAAGGAAGGTTGGGCAGCCTGCTGCCTCCTGGAAGTGTTCTGGCCTACACCAATATCTATCTATCTGTCTATCCAACCGTCCATCTATGTATCCATCCATCCATTCATGGAGTATACGCATCAGTGACCCTATGGCAGCAAAAACCTTGAATATATAATGGATAACTACATAATTATATTTATAATACGCAGTTCACTCCATAGAAATACAGTATGAGCCGCCACAGGCTCTAGCCAACAAGGGGTCAAACTAATCCATTTACAGCCATCATCTGCAAAGCATGTTAGCTGTAACGAGGTCTGGCATTTCACCTTTCATTGCCATCTGGAAGGGCGTCTGTTTCCCATCATGCACTTGGAGCTTAGTAGGTGCCTCAGTCATACTAACAGCTGATTTATTTTGGCTTCGAGAAGATTAACCCTACACGTCCCAATATTCACTAATGACAAGTCTCTTCCTCCCGTAGAATACAAGAGATTAGAAAGGTGGTGCAGTCAGTCTGTAGATACGTGGTCTATCGCTCTGTTCAGCAGAGCTTGCAATCTAATTTTTGAGATATGTAAAAGGGTGTTATTATCAGTGTTCACAATTAACTCCACTTTGTGTGTTTTTCTATGATACCTAATCAGGCATCATTGTAAAACTTTGGACACTTTAATAAACAGTTTCTATATCACATCATAACCTGGGGCCATTCATCACTTTTTTGAATTCAATTTAATAAATCAGATTGCAAAATAACATTGTAAGCCCTGAAGGACAAGGAGTCAAAATTGTATTAAACCACTATAGCAATGCTGGGAAACTATGTTTGATCCATTTCCTGTATCCATCTTAATCTTAAGACTCTATTATATACAATGTCAATTCTAAAATGTCAATATTTGATCTAGACTCTAGAATGCCTCATATACTAAAATCACAATATAAAAAAGGATCACAATGTGAGTTACATTCAGCTTTTGGCCAGGGTATTCTTTATAAAATTCAGGATTACTTCATCAATAACACAAGATGACTATATATTGATGAAAGCTATGGTTTTACTGAGCAAATACTTAGTGTATGTTGCCTATGTTGGTCCAAATGAACTCACCTACTACAACTGGGAGCACCCTCATTGCTTTTCTCTCCCGTCCATTGATCTTTGAGTGCTTCCTTTCTGGTTCCATATTAGAAGAGTATTTCAGATGAGGGTAGGCCACAGTTTGTATCCCATGACCATTGTCAACATAAGATTTTGAGAATTGGCTGCTCTGACTGGAGTAGAGGTGAAGATCATCCAGCTTGCTCTCTGTAGGGCTCCTATCAAATAGGAGAGGTGGGCAGGGTGGCTTCCGTCCGGGGGACATGTGAATCCGTAACTTGGCCTTCCTGGTCTCTTCCCATTTTCGGAGTCCATGGAACATGGCGCAGTAGAGCACCACCATAATGGGGCATGGGATGAAGAAGGAGCAAATAGAGGAATAGACCACATAGTTATCATCCTCTAGCTTGCATACAGTTGGATCCCGGCCTTCCACATTGTTAAGTCCAAAAATAATTGGGCAGGCCACAGCAAAGGCAAAAATCCATGTGGTGGAGAGGAGGAAGAGTTGGCGGTTGTCCACCTGCTGCCGGTTATAGTTCAACGGGATGGACACAGCTATGAATCTGGAGTATAAAAAAGAACAGTGCTGTAGTAATCAGTGTCACAAAATCACAGGGAACTAATTGTAATTATGGACGACAGGGGACAATTAGTCTCATGGACACACTATTAGTAAAACTACAACTCATTAAATTAAAGATGTTTTTTAATACATGACCTTACACTTCGGGTCCATGTGCAGCTATAATTATGAGGAACTGCCAAGTGTGACGTTTTTAGCATTTCTGACACAGTCAAAGCTGAATCTGAGACAATAATGTAATTAGCTCAATGAAACTCATCCTACTTGGGGTAGTCGTTTTGAAAACATATAATGATTAATACATTAGAGCTATATTCTGGTAGTGATTAGGCTTGTGATGTCATGACATAAATGCAATGGTATAGAGAATGAAAATGTATGTTAATTCAGAAGATTGCAGGAAATTCTGAAGGGAATTGAAAATCTTGCTACAATGTTGAAAAATACACAAATGTGATCTGAAGAAATTAACTATGACATGGAAAGAATACAACTAAAATATAACTTTTATTTCTCTGCTGCAATAATATGGCTAAACATGTTAGGTCGAAGCCACAGATCCATATTGTGTGTGGGATTTCCAATATATTCCTTTGGGGAATCTGACCGTATGGGCCTCATTCAAATGCGATTTGGCAAATTGAATGGGGCTCTATATAAGCACACAGCCATTTTTTACAGAAGTTTTTAGTTAGAGAACTTCTATGCAAAAGCAAGGTCTTCACTAACTAAAATGTGCTTTTGTGCTTATATAGAACCCTATTCAATTGTCCAAATCGCAATTTAATGAGGCCCTATATATATGACATATATTTAGAGCTAGGATAGAAATGATAAATTTCTGTTATGCTTTTAACGGATTTTATTCATTAATCAGATATGAGACTGCTGAGGATTTTTTTTTATAACTAAAGCAATGGGGTACTTGCAATACTAATATAGGGAAATATAATAGATTTGTCTAATTTGTAGAGAAACTTCTTTACACTTTATATAAACACGTATCCTATTATAGAAACATGGATTATTATGTATAAGTAGCAGCAGACTTCACAAAATAAAGGAAGTCATTTTCAGGAGTCTGCTATACATATAAAAATAAGGCAACAATTAGAAATACAAAATTCATAAAGCCTTTTATTAATTAAGGTGAATGGTACCTTCTCTAGAAGGGTTCCCTGGTAGTCCAGTGGTTAGGATTCAGTGATTTCACCACTGAAACCTAGCTTCGATTCCAGTTAGGGAAACAAGAGGTTACACCACCCTGAAGCCAAGCCGGGTTGGGCATGGTCAGTACTTTGATGGGAGACCACCTCGGAATACCAGTACCTGTATGCTGTAGCACATTGGAAAAATAACTGGCAACCCACTCCAGTGGATACTAAACAGTTCATCATAACCATGGACATAAAGATGTCCTGGTGTGTTACAGTCCATAAGGTCACGGAGAGTCAGAAACGACTGAACAACTCAAAAGAGAAAAAATCTTCTGTAGGTGATACTCTTACTTTTAGTATGTAGACACTATATAAAAAAACTGCTACCTATGTGTTACTTTATATCCTATTTATTATATAGAACCCCTTTAATATATTCCTGGTTTCTTCAAAATTGTGAAGAAAATAATGTAAATGTATAGTGAATCATATATGAACTGAACCAGAATCCTATAGTGAGACAATTGGAGTACATACAATTTCTTTGGTGCAATACAATGCTGTAAAAGTCAGACTGAACAGCAAAATAGTGAGATTTTGTACTTCTCATAGAATATGAAAATCAGTTATAAGCCATTGATAAAAATGTAAATCTCAGTATCAGCTTCTGATAAATAAAAGGAAATCAACTACTTATTAACAATATATGGTATAGAAATCATCTGGATAATGAAGCCAATAGGAGGGTGGATTGTATGAGAGATATTAGCAAAAGGGAGCTGGAGAAATTAACTAAAAAGCGAGAGCGTTCTTCTCATTGGTGAGGATGACACCTCTAATGCCTCTGGAGTATATTTTTCAAGTAGAATAGAAGACTTTACACTTTTGTGAATTTGCTACACAGAATAGCATAAATATTATAGAGTGAGTGAGTGACCTCCAACAATAGTGATCACAGGTTATGGTGAGACATCAAGGCCAGGCATTGGCTCAGCAGGGCAATGTTATTATGCAATTTGGGGATGATAATGGGCAAATCAGTAAAAGCAACGTTTACATTTATTATCTATTATGCAACTGTATAGAGGCCTGGCAGCCCTCATTTTAGTTTTCTAATACAAATGACAACTGATTGTGCTTATCTGCCCTTCAAGCACTAAGGAGTTCTTTATAGGACTCTAATGGAGATGACCAAGACTAGACTGAGTGTTTTTATGCTTTATCATTCTAAAATATTTATTCTTTCTAGTTCATAAAATTAGAGCTCTTAAAATATAGGACCAGCACGTCCCTTTCAGAGACTTATTCAATTACATTATTTGAAGGGCCAGTGGGTGGGCATAAACATCTGAACATCATATTCCACAGGCTAAAAACTATTTCTCTACTTGGACAGGTGTGGATGTTAAGTGTAAGAGAGAGATAAAGCAGCACAGGACACTTGTATAATAATATTGGGTACTGTTACACACATAATTTACCAGAGGACCCGGTGTAACGTAATATCAATATACAAATCCTCACATTAAATTGTCAGACACACAACCACTGGACAGGTAACATACACTGCTAAGTGTGATTTGTACAAATTGTGGGCATATACTGTGCAAAGAGGAAGAGGCTCAGTACAAACAACCAGAGCTGGATCTACTTTTTGGAGCCCCTGGGCAGTGAAGTGGAGGAGCCCCATGCAAGGTATGCAAATAGTAAGGACATTCAAGAACTGATAATAGGAATCTGGCTAAACTGGGAGAAAAAGGGACACTGATTAATATGGATTATATGGAGACAAAGAAAAGCCTTCAGGGCAGGGGTGTATTTCTGCCTATGCCTACAAGGTCCATGCCTAGGGCAGCACTTATTCAGGGGGCAGTAGGCGACCAACAGAGCCATGGCACTTTGCATGCACATGTACAGAAATGTCTCTACATAGTAATATATCAGTCTGACACTTGATGACATACTATATATGTGTGTTGGAACTGGGGCATTTTTCAATGTTTGTATGTCTGTATATATAAGCTATTTTACAGCCTGTGTATACAATGAGCTGTATCCGCTCCAGATTTTTTCTGGCTCCTATACAACTGCTAAAGGGAACTATAGATGTGGGTATAAAAATAATCAGAAACATCTTCACGAATTCCCTTAAACTTTATAATACTATGTTTTAAAAGGGTTAATGGAAGACAAAATATTTACACTCCCTATTGAGGAAACAGAATAAAAAAGCAGCTAAACAAGCAGAATATAACATTTAATTTGTCCATTATTATATTTAGTACAAAAGAGACTATTATACATATGGATCTACAGTAGAGTTGATTTAAACAAAAGTGCATTTAGTGCAAGAAATGCAAACACATGTAAGTTTATTACTTAGTTTATTACTTTATTACTTGATTCTTATTAAAAAAAAAAAATGAAAAATTGCATTGAAGTTTGTGGTTTTTACCTGTTGTTAACCTTACTAGTCCCACCAAGCGTGTGCTGTTATCTGATCATTGTCAATAATGAACTCTGAGGGCCTGCAGTGGGTCTAAATCCATCTGACATTGAGCAGATTGAGCTTGTGCTGAGGTCAGGGCAAATTTTGATAAATACTCCTTGATATCTCCATGTGCTTTTTTTCGTAGCACGACTTTCGAGAGCGAGACACATGCACACAGCGACAACAGCGCGCCCGATAGGAGTGCACCCCTTGGACTACAGGTAAGGTGGGCTTTGGGTTAGAGGTTCTAAGGGTTAGGCTGGGGGGGGGTCTAAGGATTAGGGTTAGGCTGGCGGGTCTAAGGGTTAGGGTTAGGCTAGGGGGTCTAAGGGTTTCGATTGGGCCCGGGGGGGTCTAAGGGTTAGGGTTAGGCTGGGGGCTCTAAGGGTTAGAGTTAGGCTCGGGGGTCTAATGGTTAGGGTTAGGCTGGGGGGTCTAAGGGTTAGGGTTAGGCTGCGGGGTCTAAGGGTTAGGATTAGGCTGGGGGGTCTAAGGGTTATGGTTAGGCTGGGGGTCTAAGGGTTAGGGTTAGGCATGGGGTATAAGGGTTAGGGTTAGAAGGGCTTATGTCATTAGGGGATACAACTTGCGCTCTTGTATCACATTTGGTCGACATGTTCGAACGGCGCACTGCTTTTGGTGCGCTGCTGTCGACGCGCTGCTGTCAGTACGCTCATGTCAGCGCCATGTTGTTGGCGCACATTTGTCGTGGGTGCTAAAGTTGGGGTGCCGCTTTTTTTATATTAAATCCAACTAAAGTAGTAATTTAGGGGGGTGATTATGATTTTGTGTCAATTATTACCATGACAAATATGATACCAGCCAATGGTGTAACAAAAAAAAAGGTGATTAACAGGTAAAACTTATAAAAAGTAAATATATTGTAAAAAAGACGTATTTTACTAACAATCATTTGATATAGTGCTTATTATAATGTGGTTCAGAATGATCCCATACTTGGAACCTCCGCTGTGTCCCATTAATGAGGATCCGGGTACACCAGGTGAGTCAGTGCCTATTTGCGTCCTACACCTTTGTTTCTATTATTCTGCAATACATTATCTCCATCTGTATCCCAGTACAATGCATAGATTGATAGACACAATGTACCATACCGTGCTATTGTAAGCATTTTACATTCTTATTTTATGTCCTGTTTTATTATTTAATAAAGTAAAAGTATCAGCTCAACTGATTCTGTACAATGAGAGCAGGAAAAAGACTGTAACATGGCCCAAGACTTTGAAATATAAGGAAAGAGTTTGAACAAAGAAAACAAGAATGTGGAACAAGAGGTCATGATCTCCAGTGTGGAAGATGTAAGGATACGATCACACAAAACATTATTCCTCTCTCTTCCTTGCATGATCTCTTGTTCTAGCACATGTGATATACTTTCTAATGCTTGTTATCCATAATAAACTGAACTTGACGGTCTATACAATGTACTAGCTATTCTCTCTAAACTATAATTCGTAATATATACACTTATTTTTCTTTAAATGGGCACCGGGGTCCTAAATGTTCTATAATATATTCAAATTAGTATAATTTATCTTTTTTGGGGTATGAAATCTAAATAATATTAAGAAAGCAAATCAAATGGATAAAAATATGTTTTTCAGCCTGGCTAGGAACTGAAACAATTTGGGAAATGTCCAAATAATCATATTATCTGGGTTTTACTTTCAAATCAAGGGTAAAGAAAACACAAGAAACACAAACACAGCGTCTCACAGCGTCTCCGTATCATGAAAGAGGTTAGGGCAGAGGAAAAGAAATATATCCTGCCATTTGCTTACCTTTGTAGTATTTAAACTATGACATTTTAAAAAGAGAAAGATATTTGTTATGACCGTATCTCTTTAAGAGCAAGGAATGCTAATTAGTAGCACATTTAGTGAGTTACTTGCACATTATGCTAACAATTGAGACAGTGTATATTTAATCAATTACCACACATCTATATTTTAAAGCATAATGTTTGCACATGCTCAAATTGGTTATAGCAATGAATAGAAGCTGAGAGCAATGACAAGCATGCTGAGCATGTGCAACTGCCTGGTGAGTAACTAGCAATGCTTAGGCTCTAACACAAAAATAAGATGTTAAGCTGAATTAGGGGTGAGTGTAAATGTAAATGTAATGTGATTAAATAAAAAAAAATCTGATAAAGTGCCTGTTATTACATTATCCCAGATATCTTGCATCAATAAATACAAGCCCCTGCTCTCCAGAAATGTAAATGGCTCTTTTAGAAACTTCCCCAAAGTCTTACAGCATATTTATTAATTACTAATTAACACTGGCTTTAGAATAGTTCCCTGTCTAATTATGGCTCTTTTGCCCACCACATTGTAAATGATTGTTGTGGTGAACCACCTACTCATAAGATCCACAACACAGGCTGAGATCCTGCTCCATGCTAATGATAGGCAGTAAGCTTGAAACAGCTGTGCATGGATAGGATTCTCAGCTTGTGTATAATCCAACCTTAGCTTTGCAATAAACCTGTGTATAATACAGCAGGCATAATCTTAAAGGACGCCATGTTTGATAATGGCTATGGATTAAAGAGCGAGGCATTTGTGGGCACATTTGCATGTCCCGGCTCAGCTTCCCAGAATGCAGTGTAATAACTGTTTTTCTTGGAATTCTGAGCTGGAAGCAGGTTTTTTAACTTGTTTTAGACATTCAAATGTGAACACAGATATACTATTTATTTACTATATATATATATATATATTCTGTATAGTGGTTCTTTAAAGGTAGATAAGAATAGAATGAAATATTAAATTTCTGGTTCAGTACAAAAATAATATAAATTATATTTCTGCTTTCTTATATAGATGAGATGGTTCCATAGCACATTCCCCAGATGATGTTCTGTAGATGGGAGTGGAGACCACAGAAAGAGCAAATTGCCCCATTCTTGACACAAGAAATACATTAGCATGCCCATTTTAAGGCTGGGGTAACAGGGGCAACGAGCCAGGGAGAAAAGTCGGAGGGGGGGCTGGTGCATTGAACCCTGAACTGAATGATTAACTCTTAACATGGCTGCAAATACAACTCTGGTGGTAACAGGGTGTGTACAGCAAGCTGATTGACAGTACTACAGATCTGCTAAGAGAAGGCAGACAGCAAATGATAAGAAGGAAATGTCCAAATGTGAGGAGGGGAGAGAATTTAATGTAACACCCTTCCTACCTAAGGTTCACAGAGCAGTTAACGTTTCCCTCTTCAAGTTTTGCAAAACATTTTTCACCAGAAATAGAAGATAGAGCTTTCTCTCCTTTTAACACACATATTTTGCCTGGATAGTGATTGTTTCCTGAGGTTGCTTCTGTTGACCCTCAGGGGGCGACACTCACCTGTCCACGCTGATGGCGCAGAGATTAAAGATGGAGGCCGTGCAGAGCATGACATCCATGGTCATAAGAACGTCACAAAGCACAGGTCCCAGAGTCCACATGCCTCCTACAAACTGAAGGATAGGTTTGGTCAAAATGAGAGAAGAGTTAGATATGGAAACGATAGACAGAAAGAGAGGAAAATTGAACTAGGAAAATACCTAACCTAAATAAATTAGTTTAAAACACTGATTTCCAAACTTTTTTTGATGGAGCATTCACAGATTGATTAGGGTCTTGATGTCTTGATGGACCACTTAAGTACTGTTTATACTATATGTATAAGGAGTATTTCAAGAGGACTTTCATTCCATAGAGAGGGGATAAGTGCGAGGCCCATCTATTTATTGTATGTTATATGGTGCCTATTTTTATATTTTTGTGTTTGTTTCTTCTTTGTTTTGTAAGCCCTTTTATTTGATGGACCACCTGAATGGAGCTCGTAGACCACTGGTGATCCATGCACCACACCATGGGAATCTCTGGCTAAGAGGACAGAAGGGAGAGGTTTATATGATAGAAACCTTAAAATATATCAAATTATTTAGTAATGTTCAGGAGGGAAATGTATTCCAGAATAAGAGGAGTGCAAGAACAAGAGGTCATGATCTGAAGATGGAAGGTGGTAATGGCAAAAGCACTACTTTATAGAAAGGATAATGGAAATGTGGATCTGCATGGCAGTGGAAGTGGTCAAACACAATTAAGCAATTTTAAGCATAACTGGGATAAGCATAAGGCCATGTTGTTGTTTGGTTATTCAGTCATGTACAACTCTCTGTGACCCTATAGATCACAACTCACCAGGCGCAATCCTTAGGTCTCTTGTTGTGCTTATCCATAAAGCTTTCTTGCCAAAGATACTGGAGTGGGTTGCCAGTTCCTTCTCCAGTGAACTTTGATTTGTTTGACCTCGATCTGCTATGACCTGCCCATCTTTGGTGACCCTACATGGTATAGCTCACAGTTTAATTGAAGTACACAAACCCCTGCACCATGACAAGGTAGTGATTGAGAAGGGGATACTCCCATACTGAAGCTTTATTAAGAGACCACAATCTCCCCATATATGCTCATCACCATTAGATAGATTAAAAGCAGCTGGAAAAAGCATTTTCCTTTTTAAAATTGATGCTGAATTCATGGAGTTATGATCACTAGAAGTCAGGCTACTTCAGTGTGTTGCCTCTGCCTGAATGAGTTGTGCATGGCACAGGATCTAATGAATATTTTTTAGAAATATTTGTGGAGACAAATCAGACAGTGGCCTTGCAATGGCGAAGGGGCTTGTGTACCTTAATGAAGCTGGGAGCTGTACAGTGTAGGGTCACCCAAGATGGGCAAGTCATAGCAGAGAAGTCAGATAAATCATGTTGTGCTGGAGAAGGACATTGCAACCCATCCAGTATCTTTGCCAAGAAAACCTTATCTATATAGGGTCACGGAGAGTCAAACACGACTGAACTACTTAATAACAACAAAGTGATTTATAACTACTTGAGTTAAACCATGTAGGGTCACCCAAGATGGGCAGGTCATAGCAGAGAGGTCAGACAAATTGTGCTCCACTGGAGAAGGAATTGGCAACCCACTCCAGTATCTTTGCCAAGAAAACTTTTGGACAAGCACAACCAGGCACAAGATGTGCCAGGTGTGTTGCGGTCGATGGGGTCACTGAGAGTCGGACACAACTGAACGATTAAACAACAACAATATGAAGAGAGGGATTTGTACAGATGACAAAAGGACCCGTACATAGTGAGTGTCAGAAAGGGGACGATGAAAATGTCTTCAAATCTGCAGTAAGCTGATAATTAATTCCTCTCACTGTATCCTCTGATGCATTAACTTGTAACAGACTAACAAGTGGGATCTGAAATAAACATGAGAGCGTATGAGGGCGGATAACAGGATACATATGACATGTTGGTGCAGAGATAACAGGACACTGTGCCATGTGGGTGCCAGATAAGAAATGTCATGTGATTTAAAAAATATATAAACTTTCAAAATATATAATAGAATATATATAATAAAACACACACACACACACACACATATATATATATATATATTTATATTTATTTATTTATATAATAAATAATTATATTTAGTAACTATTGATATTAAACTAATGAGTGTCTGACACTTTGGAGATGTCTACGGTTCCTATCCCCTTCTGGATTGCTCCCTTGTCATGGTGAAGGGGCTTGTATACCTCAATGAAGCTGTGAGCTATTTAGGGTCACCCAAGATTGGCAGGTCATAACAGAGAGGTCAGACAAATCATGTTTGGACCTGGAAACCCACTCCAATATATTTGCCAAGAAAACCTTATGTATTAACACAACCAAAAAAAAAAGATGTGCCTGGCGTGATCCGGTCCATAGAGTCACGGAGAGTGGGAGATGACTGAACAACAACAGTTCCTATATTATTCTTTATAAATATATAAACATTCAAAAAATATAATACACTTTGATATCTAGTAAATATTGATATTAGACTAAAGTGAGAGTTTCACATTAATTATTAAATATGTTTACAGATCTTATACTATTTTTTATAAATATATTATAAATATATAAAATAAATATAAAATATATAATAAATAATGATATATAGTAACTATTGATATTAGATTAATGGAGATGTCTACAGTTCCCATACTATCCTTTATCAATATATAAACATTCAAAATATATAATAAATATTGATATTTAGTAACTATTGATAGACCAGTGGTTCCCAAACCTCTCCTCAGGGCACCCCAGACAGGTCTGGATTTAAATGTAGCAGAGTAAACAAACAATGGATTCCCTAATGTCCTCACCTGTGTTCACACTGCTACATTGAAATCCTGACCTGTCTGGGGAGCCCTGAGGAGAGGGTTGGGAACCATTGTATTCGACTAAGTAGTTGTTGGAGATGTGCTATGTTATTCTTTGGAGCCTATGTCACTGTATGATATAGGACTTGCAGTGTATATGATGAGTACTCACCTCTGTGTATATGTACAGTGGGAGCACCAGCACAGCCAGCAGCAGGTCTGCCACAGCCAGGCTCACTATGAAGTAGTTGGTGGTGGTCTTCAGAGCCTTCTCTGTGCACACACTCAGACACACTAACACATTGCCACAGATAATACAGATAACTAGAATAAGTCCAAACACCAAGGCTAGGAAGTTATAATGAGGGTCTTCTGGTGGGTAAGAGGTGTGGTTGGATATGTTCTTGACCATGGCTCCTTTGCTGACCCCCTAGGCACTGTCCCACCAATGCAGCAGACAGGCTATCTTCTTCCTCAGTCCTTCTTGTTTTGTATCCCAGAAAGAACAGCTGCCCCCAAGAAGACTTCATCTATCCCCCTTGTCTGTGAGTTGGGGTCTTGGAAGGTCTGCTCAGGTCTGGCTGGTGTTTGGGTGGAGATCAGAACCATGGACAGAAGCTCTGCTTTCCATCCTGTAGCCTCCAAGGAGGAAGGTCAACATGAACTGGCCAGAGAGAGGTCAGGAGGTTGGAGGAGACAAGTAGACTTTATATCCTGGATGACCCATGTTCTGCAGCTCATGAAGATGATCCAAACCAAAGCATCACATCTCAGCTCCCCATGACCAGGTGATCCCTGGACAGGTAGGTCCCCTCTCAGGGGCTGCTCACAGCTTTCTTCTCTGAGTGATCCCAAAGGTGATTATTGTGCAAGTGGGTCGCGTCCAGGAGAAGAAATCCGATTAAGGTAGAGAGGGCTTGTCCAGGAGCAGCACCAATCAGGGAGGAGATCTGAGACCTGCTCACCGCACAAAGCTGGGCTTAGGGGAGGCTGTGAGAGGAATCATCACTGGGACATATAGGGAGGGGTACCTGCTGCACAGGGACATATAGGGAGGGGTACCTGCTGCACAGGGGCATATACAGGGGACATATAGGGAGGGGTACCTGCTGCACAGGGACATATAGGGAGGGGTACCTGCTGCACAGGGGCATATACAGGGGACATATAGGGAGGGGTACCTGCTGCACAGGGACATATACAGGGGACATATAGGGACGGGTACCTGTTTCACAGGGACATATAGGGAGGGATACAGGGAAACTTGCCTGCTGCACATGCACATACACGGGGACATATAGGGAGGGGTACCTGCTGCACATGCACAGGGACATAAATAGAGGGGGTACCTGCAACACATGCCTATACACAGGGACATATAGGGAGGGGTACCT